>JAOQML010033209.1:0-25574 GCA_027568935.1 Erythroxylum urbanii | reverse complement strand
ATTAAATTCCCCATTCTTACACAATTGCTTAGTCCAATTAATTGAGTGATCCAAGCCTAGTACTTACACAATTACTCCCTGTGGGATGATATTATAGTATACTACTTGGGACCCGTGAACTTGCGGAACTACATCACTTCAACAAACTCACGGGACCAAACTTCTTAGATTGGCTACAAAATTTGAGAATTGTTCTTAAATATGAGAAACTAGGATATATCCTAGATGAGCTACTTCCTGATCCCGCTACTACTAATGCTTCTGATAAGGATCAAAAAGTTTACAAGAAGCTACTGGATGATAATGAGCTGGCTAGTTATATTATGCTGGCCTCTATGTCACTATAACTATAAAAGTAGTATGAGGCTATGGATGCTCATACCATAGTTTAACATGTAAGGGAACTGTTTGATGAGCAAGCTCGGTTTGAAAGGTTTGAGACCTCGAGATTGCCCTTTCGCTCTAAGATGGTTGAGGGATCATCTCCAGTGTAGTAAGTGCTAAAGATGAATGGTTACATTGAAAGGTTAGCTAGTTTGGGTTTCATAATGGATCCAGAATTAAGTATAGACTTAATTATGATTGGTTTAACCAATAGTTATTCATAGTTTATGCTTAATTATCAGATGAACTAAATATACACTTCGATACCTGAGCTGATTAATTTGCTTAAAACAGTTGAGCAAACTATCAGAAGGATAGTAAGGCCTAGTGGACTTTACTTCTGGTTCGTGCAAGAGGAACCAAAAGAAGAAGAAGAAGTCTAAGAAGACAGTGGGATGTGTATCCAAAAAGAATGCAAAGAAGAAAACACCAAAGGGAATATGCTTTCATTGCAACAAGGAAGGGCATTGGAAGAGGAACTATAAAGCTTATCCAGAGTTGTTGAAGTAGAAGAAGGCATTAGATGCTCCACCTTCTACTTCAGGTATGTTGTTTTTCATTGAGGTCAATACTATTTCTGATTATAACATTTGAGTATTAGATATCGGATGTGGCTCACACATATGTGTTGATATGCAGGGTCTCAAGGATAGTAGACCTTTCAAGAAGGGAGAGATGGACCTACGTGTGGGAAATGGAGAAAAAGTTGATGTATTAACCATAGGAACCTATGTTTTGTATATTCCTAGTACGCTAGAGTTAATTTTGTATAATTGCTATTATGTACCTGTTGTGACAAAGAACATTGTATATGTTTCATGTCTTAATAAAAAGGGATTCTATTTAACTTTTTCAAGTAATGGTTGTTCAATTAAGTTGAATGAATTGTTTTATGGTACTGCTACATTGTGCAATGATATTTACACATTAGATATATGCAATCCTATTTTAAATATCAATGATAACAAAAGACAAAAATTGGATAACTTAAAATCATCTTAGTTACGACATTGTCGACTTATCCATATAAATGAGAGATGCAAGGCTAAGCTACACAACAATAGTAGCTTAAGGTCATTTGATTATGAATTATATGACACATGTGAATCTTGCTTGTTAGGCAAGATGACTAAATTATCTTTTAAAGGAAAGAGTGAATGTGCAAATTGGTTATTAGACCTAATACATTCTGATGTATCTGGTCCAATGTCCATTCATGCTAGAGGTGTTTTTATGTACTTCATTATCTTTATGGATGATTATTCACGATATGGGTATGTATATCTAATGAGATACAAGTCTGAAGCATTTGAAATGTTCAAAAATTTAAACAAGAAGTAGAGAAACAACTCGAAAAAAGTGTCAAGACACTTCGATTAGATCGAGGTGGTGAATACTTGAACGAGGAGTTTCTAAGTTATCACAGGGATAACAAGATTGTATCCTAATGGACTCCACCTTACACACTGTACTATAATGGTGTGGCTGAAAGAAGAAACCGAACCTTGTTGGACATGGTAAGGTCAATGATGGGCTTAGCAGATCTACTAAAATCCTTTTGGGGTTATGCACTCCAGACTGCTATTTATATGATAAACAGAGTCTCTTCAAAAGCAGTTGATGTTACTCCGTATGAGATTTGGACTAACAAAAAACTTATCTTTCTCATATGAAAGTTTGGGGTTGTCCGGCTTATGTGAAGCGGATTTAATCAAACAAGCTTGAAGCAAAATCTGATAAATGTCTATTTGTAGGATATCCTAAGGAAACAATTGGATATTTGTTCTACAAGGCTTTAGAGCAAAAGATGTTTGCATCCAAGCATGCTATCTGTTTAGAGAGAGTTTCTTTTAAGAGAAGATAATGGGAGCAAAGTTAAACTTGTTGAAGTTCATAATGCTCAAATAAACGTAGATCAACGGCTTGAACTTGAGATTTTTGTTCACGCAGATGAGACAACAGTAAAAATTCTGACACACAAAATGTTCATAGGTCAAGTAGGATACATAATGTTTCAGAGAGATATGGATTTGTTGTAAATAAATATAATGACATATTGCTCATAGAGGATGATGAGCCTGCAACCTATAAAGAGGCTCTGAAGAGTTTAGAATCTAAAAAATGGCTTTAAGCTATGAAGTCCAAAATAGATTTCATGTTTGAAAAAAAAGTTTAGACTTAGGTTAACCCTCCTAAAGGGGTAAAACTCATAGGGTTTAAGTGGATTTTTAAGAAGAAAAATGACATGGATGGTAATGTGATTACCTATAAAACGAGACTAATTGCTAAAGGTTATCGTCAAAGACAAGGTGTTGACTATGACGAGACTTTTAGCCCCATAGCCATAATTAAATCCATTAGAATACTCTTAGCTATTACTGCTTATTATCATTATAAGATATGGAAAATGGATGTAAAGACGACTTT
The DNA here is from genome assembly GCA_027568935.1 of Erythroxylum urbanii. NCBI lineage: Eukaryota > Viridiplantae > Streptophyta > Magnoliopsida > Malpighiales > Erythroxylaceae > Erythroxylum > Erythroxylum urbanii. Next base: position 22,763 of record JAOQML010033209.1, on the reverse strand, counting down.
CCTAAATGGAAACCTAGCTGAGGATGTGTATATGATGCAACCTAATGGCTTCATATCCAAAGATGGCAAAAAGGTATGCAAGCTTCAGAAATGAATTTATGGATTAAGCCACTTCCTCAAATTATATTGGTTCTAGTGTGCTCACCTATGGTATTAGATATAAAGGCGATTGTCTTTAGTGTAAGTGGGAGCTTGTTAGAATAGTGCTTTAAAGGCAATCACCTTTAACACTTTTGTACAAAATTTATTTTAATTAATAAAGCGAAAGGTAATTTTCATTAATTTGATATTTATTTATTTACGAAATGATGTCGTTCTTAAATCGAATTAATGATGTCCATGATACAAAACATAGCATTAAGGAAGTCATGATGAGATCATGATAATAAGATTCCTATCCTTTGCAATTATGTTAGTATCTAAATTATCCTTAGTCATATAATTAATGAGACAGGACATTGTTCGTCTGGATAGACTAAGATAAGTTATACTCTTTGATTTGATCAAGTAGTCGATCTCATAAATTGTAAACATGAGATGTTTAGAGTTAACATATGGATGCTTACTAAAAGTAGTAAGACCATCAGATGACCCATTATGAGATTGTCATATGGATCTATCAAATGTTAGTGATTAATCTCATCCTAGCAATGGTGCAAATATCCTTAGACTTAAGATACTTAAAGATATCTTAGATACTGATCCTGTGCTTTGACACCATTTCTTGTTGCCTTAAGATGATGTCGCTCATAAGATGGTGATTGGGTACAGCTATTGGTATTCGAAGGTAATTAGGTAGCCAATAAAGGATTCGCGACTCTTGATAGAAGGAAATTATACCCATGACCTTTTGTCAAGGTTATTACTCTAAAATCTTTGGTCAGAGCAATTATGTGTCATAAAGATAGTCTTCAATGACACATAAAGTAATGAAGTCCTAGGACTAGAATTAACATCACTTGGACTAGACCTGACATAGTCAGTCTAGTGGCAGTTGACACATAGCCCATACTATAAACCAAGTGGGGTATAGGTTGGTGAATGGATAAATTGCACGGTAATTGAGTATAGAAAGGTTCATAAGTTAGATAATTAACTATTGAAGAGTTCAAGTGTTAATCTACTTGCATTATGATAAATTGGTATTTGCTCAGATTAAGAGTTAATTTAAGTGAAAAAATAACTGGGAACCTAAGGATCACACGCACAAAAGTTTGGATGAAAAATAAAGTGTGCATGTCTATCAATTAAGCAAGTCATAATTGTGCCTTATAGGCCACGATTGTGACAGACTTAATGCCAGGTGATACATAAATGAGTTCTTCACTTATGTACACATAAATTTTTAGCCATAAAATACACTCTTGAGAGGAATGATTTTGAGATTTATCCATGCAATGTTAAGTAATTGTTGTATGAGATTAATTACATGAAACTTAGTCTTGTTATAACTCTCACTAGAGCATCTACTTGAACTCATCTTGTTTGGTGCTCTAACCACCCTTACACACTGAATTTTCTTCATCTTTGCATGCTCTCTAGAGGCCTAGGAAGGTGTTTGGTGTTTGTTACAACCCAAATAAGGAGAAGATTCAAGAAAGGAGGAGTATTTGCAATGTACATATGCTATAATTTCATGTTCCTATAATCTGTTTATACATACATGCACATAAATTTTGGATTTTTTGAGGATGTCATGGGTTGGAATTTTGATTTCGACACTTTCGCTGCCTTGCCATGGATATGATGCATGAATCCATGGCTCCCTTACACTTTATCTTTTAATTAAAATAAATTATGATCTTCTTTATGAATTAGTTTATTATTAATAAAACCTTAAATTTAGTTAGTTATGTATTATTTTTAAAATATAGAAGAAGAGTATTATTTTATATTATTTAATTATGAGCATACAATATTCAAGAGAAAAAAATCTTTTATCTATCTATTGATTATTTTTCGCTTATAGGTATTTGTCGTCTACAACACATTAATAAAAGTAATAAAACAAATGAAAATTGACCAACTATATAAATTAGTAGAAGGTTCCAATAATATGAATTTCTTAAAGATGGAATTTGGAAAAGAGCTACTAAATTCAGTTTTATATAATTGCATCTACAAACATGACTATTAGCTATTTTTTTCTACGATTTAAAATTCATGGCTAATAATAACTATTTGGCTACAAATTTTCTAAATCGTAGGTTATTGAAGCAATACCCTATAAATTAATTTTTTGTAGGATTTTTTAAGGCTGTTAGCTACTTTTAGTTTCACTAAAAATTTGGTTTTATAGAGAAAAATATTTTTTGAGCATGCTACATTTGATTTTTGTAATAATATCATTTGGCAACATTTTTGATCAGTTAATAGAATTTTTAGCAAAAAGGTCCTAGCTATGAATTCTTTTTCATAGCTAAAGAACAAATCTAATATTTTTTGTAAATACAAAATACTTTATATAGGCAAAACTTTTTGGCTACAAAAATTTGTTCGTAATGAAAGAAAGACTCCAAAAATAATTTAAATGACATCGTTTTCTTCCATTTAAATGACATTGTTTTCTTTTAGTTAATTCCCTAAATGTTTCCTCTCATTTTTTCCATTTGATTATTCTTCTTCTCTCTTTATGTTTTGGCTACGAATAACTATTCTTTATTCTAATTGCAATTGTTCTTCTCCTCTCATCATTGTGGTTCTTAGGTAATGCCTTCTCTGATCATTTTTCTTCTCTCATCCTTTAATGTTTTCCTTTAATTTTGACATTTTATTTATAGGGCTTTAAACTTTAAATTTAGATTTTTTTCTTGTTTCTATTTGTGTTGTTTGATCTATTTGATTATTCGAAGTTTATTTTCTTCATTATGAAAGATGAAAGTAACTCCTTCAGATTTAGAAATTTGAAGTGCTAAGTGATTTGCCTCACGAGCTTTTGGAAAGGAAGGGAGGGGGGAGTGTTCTGATAGTTTTTGATCTCTCTTTGATCATATATATATTGTTAGAGTAGTGCTCAAAAGGAAATCACTTTTAGCACTTTTGTACAAACTTTATTTTGATTTATAAAGTAAAAGACAATTTTCATTAATTTGATTTTCATATTTATGAATTTTTGTCGATCTTAAATCGAGTTAATGAAGTCTATGATACAAAACATAGAATGAAGGAAATCATTATGAGATCATGATAATGAGATTCCTATCATGTGCAATTATGTTAGTATTTAAATTATCCCTCGTCATAGGATTAATGAGATAGGGCATTGTTAATCTGGATAGACTAGCACATTTTATACTCCTTGATTTGATCAACTAGGAGATCTCATTAACTGTAAGCATGAGATGTTTAGAGTTAACATGTGGATGCTTACTGAGAGTAGAAAGTACATCGTATGACTCATTATCAGATTATCATATGGATGATCTATCAAATATCAGTGATTAATCTTATCATAGCAATGAGGCAAATATCTTTAGACTTGAGGTACTTAAGGATATCTTGGATACTGATCCTATGCTTTAACACCATTCACTGTTGCCTCAAGACGGGGTCACTCATAGGGTGGTGATTGGGTACAACTATTAGTATTCAAAGGTAATTGGCTAGCTAATAAAGGATTCACCATTTCTGATAGAAGGAGATGATACCCACGACCTCTTGTCAGGTCATTAATTAGGAATCTCTAGGCAGAGTAGATGTGTCATAAAGAGAGTCTTCAATGACATAAAGAGAAATGAGACCCCCAGGATGAGAACTAATATCACTTAGACTAGATGTGACATAGTCTAGTGGGAGTTAACACATGACTCATAAACTAAACCAAGTAAGGTATAGAATGGTGAAAAGAAGAATTGCACAGTAATTGCCTATGGAAAGGTTCGTAAGTTAGATAATTAACTATTAAAAAGTTCGTATGTCAATCCACTTACTTTCTGGTAAATTGGCATCATGAAACCATTTATAATTGCTCAGATTAAAAGATAATTCAAGTAGCCAAAAATTGGGAACCTAAAGGGTCACACGCTTACGAGATTAAGGGAATGTTTCTAGATAATATCGTGATATGATCGTGGTAAGAAATATTGAAAAGGATGTCTACGTCATGATCGTGATCAACTAATTCCAGTAACATATATAAGTGATTTCTCATCATTTAGATATGGAGATTAATAGCTAGGGAGTCCAAAAACATTTTGGACATTTAGAGGGAGTTAGAGGGAGAATTTCTTTATGTGTCAAGAAAAGGTTTCTTGATGTTTTTTTCATGTGATATAATTCTCTTCTATCCTTCCTATTAAGCATCCTACTTGTGTTTCCATCTTGTTTAGTGCTCAAACCTTCCCTACACACTATATTTCTTCATCTCTATGTGTCCTTCACTGGTTGTTGAAGTTGTTTGGTATTTACTACAACCTAAACAAGGAGAAGATTCAAGAAAGGAGAAGCATTTATAAGGCACATATGTTGTAATTTCATGTCCTTACATTCTATTTATACATGCACATGGATTATGGGTTCATAGGGATATCCTGGGAGTTGGAATTTTGATTCTGACACTTTTTCTGCCTTGCCATACATGTGATGCATGATGTAGGGGTGATCTAACATATATATGCAACAAATTTTTTACTATATGCAAAATATACTGATATTATTAAATTAAACATGTCAGATTGATTTTTCAAATATATTTGGGGATAGACTCATTTACTTGGTAAAACTCAATCGTTGCGCATTTTGCCACATCTCTAAAGAATAATATGGTGATTAAGCTAAAGCGTTAGTTGGTCAATTTTGTAATAAACTGCAAGTGCACGATGTAGTTTAGCTAGTACCAGTAAGTGCGAGTTGATCCTACGAAGACTTTGAGTAGATTACTTCCCCTATTGTCTAGCCTTAGGATTGATTTTAGATTTTTAATGGAAAGAAACTAAAAATAAAACTAAAACAAATAAAATAAAATAGGAAACAATAAAGAATATAGAGATAGTGGATTTCATTTAGAAAACTATCGTTATCAAAAATTAGCATCTAGGCTCAAATCCATTAGTCTTTTATGATATAAATGTTTATTGATTAATTGGATCGTGGAGACTCCTATGGTATACTAGTAACTGACCTTGATTCTACTAATAACTAATCCTAAAGACTCTAGTTGAATTACTCAGGTTAAATCTTATAGGATTGCATTACTGATGTATGATTCCCTATATTAGGTTTGCCCCCTAATCTAGAGGATTTATGTTATCCTATCTCTATGGTTGCACTCAACTCCTTTTAATTATGGTAGATCTATTCACACTAGGATTTCTCAGTCTCTACATATCAAATCAGATTATAATAATCAATCGAACCAATTGCATTAATAAAAGAATAAAATCATATCAAAGTATTAATATAAGGCTCATCTAACCTAAATACTAACTGGATGTTTAGTTATACATGATCAAATTCAAAATCAAATATAAATCAAAAGAAAAATGAAATGAAAACAATGGGTTCATAATTCTAAATCTCCCTGATTGTCTTCTATCAAATGTTTTTATGTTGTAGAGGCTTAATCTTGTATTCTGATAGATCTTTCAATAATTTCTTCGTGTTTTTCACTTCTCTGGGCCAAAAACATCCCTTCTGGATTTTCTCCACATCTGGGTTTCACCTCCCAAAGTCTACTCTTTACATTTGCCTCTGAAATGTCAAATTTATATAAAACCTAAATTTTTGGGCTATACACGATCTTGTGCATAGTCGTGCACTAGATTATATATAATTATAATTCATCAAGTATCGTGAATGTGCACAGCCCTGTACTCCATCTAAATTGTTGATCGTATGTTTTACGTTGCGTTTTTACCCAAATTCTTCTCCTTTAAGTCCGCGAAGGCAATTATCACCTGTTAACATACTTGGAGCAGATTAAATACCAAATATATAATAAAAAATAAAATATCAGGCAAAATACATCAAATAGGCGTGTAAAAATATAGTCAAATATCTATTTATCAAACATCCATACAGTTAAGTTTTTTCTTGTCCTCAAGTAAACCTTAATCAAAATTATAAATTTTACAACATTAATCCATTATCAATCTCAACCTATCCATTCAACTATACATCATCGTATCTTATTAAAACAAATACATATGCAATCAGAATCAAGTTGTTATTAAATTAACTTCTTAAGTAATATTAATAATAATCACATCAACAATCGCATTAAAATCTGAAGCATATGGCTTTACACCTTTACTAGATTTCACTCAATGCGCTCAAGTGTTTAGGGTGAAAAGTATCAAGACTCTTAATTCATGTATAGTAGAATCTTTACCATATGCTTACAGTAAAATCACATCTCCATCACTTATGTACAAGCTAGAAAAAAAATCAAAAGGTATTTATGTAGGTTGTAATGGGGCTTAAGTAAGGTATGATTGGGATAAAAAAGGTTTAAGTGAAGGAAATTTACTCAAGAAATATTATACGAGTTCTTTACAAAGCATACATAGGTCCTTTTTCAATGCAACTCTATCGGTACTACTTCCTTTTACTTATTTTTCTTTTATAAGCTCTTTTTTTGAGCAATTCAAGTATTTAGTAGCATAATTTATCACTGAATTCAAGTCTCAACAAGCAAATAAATAAAGTAAATAACCTTCAGGGTTCAAAATGATAAATAAGTCTTTGAAGAAAAATAGGAATAAGGTTAATATATGGATAAAATCAATGAAAAAGGCTAAGGCTCAACTTGGTTATTCCTAAAGGTCAATTTAAGGGTATGGTAATTTCAAGGAAACAGGTTTAAACAAGTTAGTAATCAAAGTGCCTTTATTATGTTAATGTTTCTAATTTCCACAAATATGGTCTCAATATGCTTAATAAAGCAAGTTCTAGAATTATACTACTGTATATGAAATCACACATATGAAAAAATAGCAAGAGCTTAAAATTTTTTTAAAATTTGCTTTTTAGGCTCAAAAGCTAAAAAAAAAAAGACATATGCATGTGAATAATATGCAATTTTCATTCAACTTGAAGATTTCAATGATTACCATCATCCTTTTGCACACAAATTCAAATCTATATTCAACAATAACATATAGTATTCATGGATAAATTTCATCAAATTGAAGACATCAGTTCATAAAGTATTATAATCGAGATTATAATAAGCTAAATAAATCATGTTAAGATTCATGAAACTCATTCCCACTTTTAAAGTTGTACATTGTCCCCAATGTACACAATATAAGCATTTAGAAAAGTTAAGAGGGTTTAGTGGTACTTTTTTAAATGTCACGATTTATGATTTGGATCCTTCTAATATGAGACTAACATCCTTGCAAAATATAAAAGAAAGGATAAAAGGAAACAAAAGAAATAACATAATAGAAAATAAATCCTATACTAACATAAAAACAAACACAAGATAATATCAAAAATGAAATAACATTAAAACTAACGCATGGGTTACCTCCCATGCAACACTTCTTTAACATCGGTAGCTTGACGTATCCTGTATATTTAACGTCGTCTTGAATCAATAATCAATGGCTTGCTTCCATCTATTTTTTCACAAAGATATTTCATAGCCTACAAACATGCCATATATTTCAAGATAATAACAAGGACATAATTTATCAAATTAATAAATCCAATTTCAAGCAATAATGCCCTTTTTAATGACAAACTGTTAATGAAAGAGGGAATAACAAAGCTCCCTGAATCATCGATTGGCTTAGGCAACTTGTCTAGGAGGAAGTGGGAACCCTCCATACTTAAGGTCACCACCAACACCTTGTCAATAGTTTCCTTAATTGATTCCTCCATTAGTTATTTCTCAACCTCCTCTATCCTCTCTTCGTCATCTTCTTCTTGGGCAAAGGCTTCTGGCTTATCTTCTTCAGCTATCTTCTTCTACTCCTCTACTTTGTCTTCTTAGATGGAGGTTTCTTTGTCTTCTTCTTTAGGAAGCTCTTCTTCACTACTAAGGGTGATTTCCTCTCAGTCATTAGTATCAGTTTTAGTAGAACTAGGCAAACTCCCTTTCATCTAATCGGATAATGTATCTACTAGTTCATTGATTTGATTCACCATATTTTGTATACAAGCCTTCTTTTCTTAATGCCTTATGTTTGATTCTTGAATAAACTCGATTTTCATATCTCTCATAGTAGCAGTTACCTCTTCACCTTCTTGAAATGTATATTCATTTATGAAATTGACTGTTATCGCTTCTTCACTTAAAGGCAGTTGGAAGCTCAAATTATAGTCATCATATGCAAGTGAGGGAAGTCTCTTATCAAATTCATGTTGACTAAATACTCTCTCGGCTATGCATTCCATCAATTGATTTGTAATATTTTCGTATTACTGTTCTTGTTATACATATTTAGTTGGAGCATATTCATTCCATCTATATATGTAAGGTTTGCTTTACTTTAAATTATAAATATTCTCGTATGATGGGCTTTGAGGTTAGTTGTACATGTCTGGTTGCTCCCATATATCCATCAATTGAGCTTATGAAAACATGTGAGGAAATGACTCCTTCTAATACGGTGATGATATAGATTGTGAAGACATATTCTGACTCCCACAAAAGTCTTGTGTACTCCATCTTTCCATTGCGAGCTGTGGCTATGAATGAATTGTAATTCCTACATCAAACCACAAACTCAATGTCAAGTAGAGAAATTTAGAAGATAGTTAAATCAATAAGCCAGATAAAATAAACAAATTAAAAGAAAATAAATACAAAACATAAAATTAAAATAAATGAAAATAAAATCAAAGATAAACAAAATAAAAAGAAAATGATTGGAGCAATAGTATTTAAGCTTTCCTAATATCAAAGTCCTCGGTAACGATATTAAAATCATGATTAACCTAACGTGCAAGTTGGTTAATTATGTAATAAACCGCAAGTGCGCAACGTAGCTATAACCAGTACTTGCAAGTATAGGTCAATCCCACGAAGGTTATGAATATTAGTAATCACCCTTCCACTATCATCTAGCCTAATGATTGATTTTATATTTTTAATGGAAAGAAACTAAATAAAATAAAATAAAATAAAATATGAAACAATAATGAACATAGAGATAGTGGAATTCACATAGAAAACTATCGTTATCAGAAATTAGTATGAAGGTTTGAATCCACCTAAAACCTAACAACTTGATCTTTTTTCATGCAATTATTGGTTGATTAATTAAACCTTGGAGACTCCTATGGTATGCTAGTAGCTGACCTTAAGTTTACTAATAACTAATCCTAGGGTCACTAATTGAATTATTTAGGTTAAATCTTATAGGATTACGTTACCAATTTATGAGCCCCTTTATTAGGATTCATCCTAATCTAAAGGATTTACGTCATCCTATCTCTAAGGTTGAAATCAACTCCTTCTAATTATAGTAGATATATTCACATTAGGATTTTTCAATCTCTACATATGAAATCATATTATCAATAAAACACATAATCAGATCACAACAATCAATCGAACCAATTGCATTAATAAAGGGATCAAATCATATCAAAGTATTAACATAAGGTTCATCTAACCTAAATATTAACTGGGCGTTTAGTTACACATGATCGAATAAGAAATCAAACATAAATTGAAAGAAAAACAAAACGAAAACAATGGGTTCATAATTTTAAATCTCCCTAATTGTTTTATATCGAATGTTTTTGTTATGTAAAGGCTTGACTTTGTATTTCAATGGATCTTTTGATGTTTTCTTCATTTTTTCCACTTCTTTAGACAAAAATTGGTCCTTTAGGACGTTCTCCACATTTGGGTTTTGCCTCCCAAAGTCTCCTCCTTCCATTTGCCTCCAAAACGTTGAATTTATATGAAAACTTAAAATTTTGAGTTATGCACAGTCTTATGCATGGCCGTGCATTGGATCATGCACAATCAAAATCCACCGAGTATCTTTAAAATGGATGGTTGTATAAAAGTGCATGGTCGTGCACTCCTTTCCAGATTGCTGATTTTTTATTTTACGCCAAATTTTGGCCTAAATTCTTCTCTTTTAAGTTAAAAGAAGTAGATTATGGTAATTCAATTAGCCTAAGTCAAGGTAATGTCACTATGAATGCCACAATGAATGATATTGAAATGGTAGTGGAAAGAAGTGATGCCCTAACTCAAATGAAGCTAGAAGACCATAAAAGTAAATAAACTAACCCTAAAACCCCTAACAATCATCACAATGAAGTGGTAATGGAGTAAGGATGTGAAGCACTGGTCCTAGCTAATCGGATTACCTCTACTTTAATAGAGATTGATCCCACTTAGAATGAGGAATTCAAGTTAATAATAGGAGAAGATTGGGGAGAAAGAATAAGGCAAAGGGATCTGAACTTAAAAACTCTCGATCATATTAATAATAGCCCAGAATGTTAAAAGGATTAAAAGCCCCTTTAAATAACAAATGTTGTAGGATTTTTTTTAGAAAATAAACCAATGATGATAGGCGTTCTAGAGATCAAATTAAGTTTGAAAAAGCGTTTTAACTAAAAGTATCTAAGAGTTAAATGGTATGTACTTTGCAATCACTAATACCACTATTATAGTAAGGTGCTGGTTGCTTTTGATAATAGCTTAGTTAAAGTATACTATATAATGGTGACCAATTAATGTATATGGAGTCATTCTTTATTTATAAAGAAAAAAAAGGTACTTGCTACTGTTTTGTATGGTTTAGACTTTATATTTGAAAGGAGAGTTCTATAGGAAGAATTACAAGAGTTACATAACCTAATTAAAAAACCATGAATGATCTTGCAAGACTTTAATAGAACCTTTACTTTTCTAAAGCTGAGGGGAATGTTAACTTATTAAACTTTATAATAGGTTTCTAAAAATGTGCATAGAATATATGAGTCACTAATCTGAAAACTAAAGACCAAAATGGAGCAATAAATAAAGCAACTATTGACATATCCAAAAGAGCCATTATAGAGACATGGTAAATAGGGAATGGCTCACATATTTCCTCAAGAGAAAAATTAAAGGTTATGAACCTTTTATTTTCCAATCATACTCTATTAGTGGTTTAAAACATATCTTAGAAGAAAAGGAAACATTTCCAATTTCAATTCAACATTTACTTGGTATACGTTAATGTATATTCAAAGGTAATATTAAGGGGCCTTTCTCACAGTATCAAGGGTTGCAAGGCCTAAATCTATATAAATAAATTGGGGGAGATTAAGGAGGAGTTAATGTTGCTCAAAATAAAGAGTGGGCATAATAATAGTTTGAAGGAGCTTAAGAGGAAAAAAGAAGATCGTATCAGGGTTTCAGATAGAATTGGACAGGCAACCTAGTGTAAGAGTCTCTTTAACATAGAAAAGATGGCTATAAATAAATATTTTAGGGTTGTAGCTATTCATAACTCTTTAATCCATCAGATATTTTTAATTCAATGTATAAAATAAGGTGATAAAACTCTAAATTCTTCTTTAGTTTAGTTTTGGATAGAAGGAATTAAAAAAAAGATCGCTACTTAATTAGGAGGCTCAAGCTATCACAAAAGCCATTTTGGAATTCTTTAAAAGAGCCAAGATACTTAAAAATATAAAAAATTCTTTTCTTTATTTGATCCCCAAAATAACTAATCTTGGTTCCATAAATGAGTTTAAACATATTTAATTTTATAACTTTTTATGTAAAATTACTCCTAAAATCATTATTAATAAAATGAAAAAGATTCTAGAATCAATCATCATCAATTCTCAAAGAGCCTTTAAAAATGGAAGGTTGATAGGTGATAACATACTAATTTTAGGAACAATTAAGTGATATTTTAAGAGAAATGGCTGAAAATTTTTACCACAATCAGTAGGACTTTATGATACATCTATTAGAAGCTTTTGAATTCTACGGTAAGTTCTGAACATGAATAAAACTCTGCATATTGAATAATTATTTTATTGTTTTAATAAATGGAGAACCATCCCTACTATTCTAAGGAGCAAAGAGCTTGAGGCATGGTGAATTTTTTATCACCATAAATCTTCATTTTATGTATGGAAGCTTTAATTAGATTGATCATAAGTAATGTCAATTTCGATCCTAACTTTAAGTTTTATAGCAAATGCTAAAAGATTAATTTAGTTTTATCAACCTTGATAGATGATTTAATCATCTTTTCCAGAGCACATGGTGCCTCAATTAGCTTTCTTATATCTTCTGTTAATGTCTTAAAAATTTTATCAGGACCAGAAGTCAATAAAAGTAAAAGACATTAATCATTTTAGACTGTACTCATTCAAAAGTGAATTAGCTTCCAAAAAGTTTTGGTTTTTCAGCTTATGGCCCCTCCTTTTAAGTATTTGGGGCTTCCTATTTCTATAAGAACGCTCCAATTCAAATAATCCCTTCCCTAGTTAAGAAAAAAAAAAGAAAATTGATATATTGTTCCAAAAGATCCCTATCCAATGCTAAGAGTTTTTTTTTTAAAATCAAATCTATCTTGAACTCACTTTATGTGTACTATTCTTCCCATTTTTTTAATCTTTAAGGATTTGATTAAGGAAATTGAAAAGTTTATAAGGAAAATCTTATGAGCTAATGGAAAGGATGGAAGGTTCTTACCCAAAGTAATGTTGACCCCAAAAGGAAGGCGGTCTTAATATCACTCACATTAGTACCAGTAATAAAGTCTTCATAGGAGAGAGACATTTGAGCCTACTAGTTAACACAGACTCCTTATGGGTGAAATGGCTCCTTTTTTTTTCTTAAAAGAGAAAAGTCTTTAGGATTTAAAGACTAGTCCTTCTCATTCCTAGTTTTTTAGGCTCCTATTGAAGTTATGGGACAAACTAGGAGAGAAAATTATATATAAAATTAGGAAAAGGAAAGTAACCTTTCTTTTCTTTAAAAATTAAAGCAAAGTAGGTCCACTTTACAATAGTCCAGTGATGCACTTACTAAGTTACATATATTCCCTAAGCTTTAAGTTTATAGTGGTGGGTCTACCATAACATTTGGTAAGGAGTTCCTACTATCTTTGAGGACAACATTCCAATTTATAACCAAAACCATTTAATGGAGGATAAGTACAATTGGTTAGGACACTCATCAGGTAGCTATATCAACACTTCTCATTGAAACTTTTCAGAGATAAGGGACCATAATTGGAAGGGTGAAAAGTAGTATAGAGCATTAACTTATTACCTAAAGTATCCTTCCTCCTATGGCTTCTGGTGAAAAAATAGCCCTTATACTAGATAAAATCAAAATTTTAAATATCAGTAACATTTATATACTATGCAGGGCAAAACCTTAATCAGTTGAACTTATTTTTTTCAACTACAAAATCTCTAAAGAGTTTTAGGATGTAATCAGAGTATATGTCAACTTGATGAACAAAGCCAATGCCATATTGATATGTTAAGCAAGTTATAAGGATATAGAAGACTAATCAAGGGAGTAAAGGTAGTTGTTAAAATTGTTTTTGGATAATATATTTACTACATATGGAAAAATGAATATATAAACATTTATATAAAGGAAGATTTAGAGAATCTTGGAAGAAATGAAGAAAGAGTGCACTATATGGATCCGAAAATTACTCCATATAATTAGTGATAATGTAAGTTGCAGCAAAAAACTAAAATATGCATGAGACTTTATACTAAACTTCTCTAAATCCTTCTAAAGCATTTATATTTTCATTTTCTCCGTATATAGTGAATACATGATCCAAAAGCAATTTTAGCAATTGTCATATGATGTTTTTAATATGGTTATTTTATAGATTTTCTAAGGTACTTACATCATAGTTTTTCATGAAAAGTAGTTTGGAGAAGTTGGTTCTTCTATATAGGCACATGTGTAGATATTTTTAATATATATAAAAGTGGCATTGGCTTTATTTTTATTTTATTTTTTACTTAGTTGTTATTTATTACCCATAACTTTGTGTATTTTTTAAGAAACAAAGTTTGCAATAAAAGCATGGAGAATTAGTCACACTTTGATAAAGTTTGTAGAGATAAATCTAAAATAGTTTACAGATAGAGGGAGAAGCATGTTTATTGAGTTATATCCACTGAATTTTCTAAGTTTAGCAGGTTGTAACCCTAAACCCAAAGGTGATGCTTAAGTGGTTTAATCTTGTTATTTAATAGTGATTCACTATAGATGTAGTTAAGTCAGATTAGGCTTATAGATTAACAAAATGTTATTAGAGCTTAAGTTTAAGGTAGAGCATGATCCTATGGTATGATGAGATGATTGTGAGTATAATGAGTGTGTCACTATTATCACTTATTTTAGTTAGTATGATTTGCTTTTAAACTTATACTTCATTATCATATAAATTTTGAAACATGTAAGAAAAGTGGCTTATTCTTGAAATTTGAGATAGTAGTCTTTAAAGTGCTAGGTGAGTTAAGTTTTAAGGAAAATATTTATTTTAAGGGTGAAAGAATGTGAAACAATAAAATTTTAAGTTTGTGATATTTTTAAATTGATGAGATTTAACACCTTATGATTTAGTGTTTATTAATTAATTTGGAGATTGATATTATAAGTTTAAAAGGTGTAGGATTAATTTATTATGATGATAAAACTTAAAGGAGAAGAAAAAATTACATGACAAGTGCATTGGTTGTCCTTATTGAACATTATTTGGTATCTTTTTATAACTTATGATAAAAAAATATCAGATTAAGGTTATTCAAGAATCTATAGAATAATAAAAGAATTTTCAATAATTCATAAATTGAAATTTAGAACTAATTAAAGGTTATCAATAATCCATTTTACGCTACAAATAGACTAGGTTAGGTAACACTAGTCGATGAAATGTTAGAAAAATAAATTATAGAATAAGTTTTTACAATAATAGTCAACATTTTTATAGGAACTAAACTTTAAGAAGTGAAAGAAAAATAAAGGGAAAGATTTGAGAGGAAAATTAGAAAGGAAAGGGAATTGATTTGAATGGAATTCATTAGCATTCACATATTTTAGGATATCATTTAGACAATGTCTTAGTATATAAAGTAGGATTTAAGTTTCATAAGAAAGTTAGCAGCATATGTCAATTAGGTCATTTTAGTATAATTGTTTGTTATTTGTTCATATTAAATGCTTTATTGGTATCATTAACTATTTGTATCCCATAATTTTTTAAGGATTGGTTGATATCATATATATATATATATATAAAAGATGCACATGTGACTTGTGATTGTCAATGAACACCTATACCTACCTCAAAATTTTATTATGGATGCACTTTAATAACTAGGTGCCTCAGATGCATATTGAGTGCGTTGAATGATTAAATTATATTGTTTATCTGATTTAATGCCTTAAAACTATTATTTTATGAATATGTATGATGTGTTGATGAATATAGTTGAACGATCCAAATAGTCACCATTAATAGGGAAGGAACCAATATATTGGTTAGAATAACTTAGTTACTGCTGTCATAAGGAAAGTACCATTCCATTTGCTAAAGCAAATTAGTCGACATCAGATTGGGACAAAAACTAATTAAGCAAAGACAAAATTATTAGTTCCAAAAATGGAGCATGTGCCACTGAATTATTTGGGATGAATTAGACAGTACTAGAATAAGGAAGGTATCATTATTTTGGCCAAGGAAAACCAGCTCACACATACCATATATCTGTACAAGGCCTTATATATTAATTTAGTACCATTATTTGATACATTTAATATGAGTTTTGTGATTTTTGAGGTATTTCCATCATAAATTTCCTTAAAATGTACTTTTGAGAAATTGAAGGTTTTGCCATATAAGTACAATTATAGATATTTTTTTGGTATATAGAATAGAAGTGGTATTAACTTCATATTTATTTTATTTTATTACTTACTTGGTATTTATTACAACTTTGTATATTTTTTAACAATTAGTTTATACAATAAACACATAGGAATTAATCAATTTTTGAGAAAGTATCATTGATTTGGATCCAAAAAATGTTTATAAATATAAAGGGAAGCATGTCAACTAAGTTATGTTAATTAAATTTTTGTTAGTTTAGCAAGTTTTAACTCTTAACTTAAAGGTAATGCTTAAGCAATTAAGCCTTTGGGTGATGATTTTCCAAAAGCACAGTTAGTTGGATTGGATTTAGGGCATGAAATAATGATATTAGAGCTTAGGTTTAAGGTAGAATGTGGTACTATGGTAAGGTGAGGTGACCATAAGTAGAATATGTGAGTACTTATTGTCATATTGTTTAGTCATCATGATTTGATTTTTTATTGTCTTATAAATACTGAAAAACATAAGACAAGTGCTTAGACTAATTTTAGGTAACAATCGTTAGAGTGTTAAGTGAGTTAAGTTTCGAGGAAAAAATTTATTTTAAGGGGTAAAGAGTGTGAGACCCATTTTTAAAATAATAATGTGAAAATTGCATTACCGCTAATGGAATTTAATATGTTAGCATTAAACCTAAAAAAAGAGCTATCACGCTTAGTAAAAAAACCCTCTGAGTAGGGAAAAGAAACAACTAAGAGGAGGTAGCTTAGTTTATAGTGCTCTAAAGAGGCAAAATTTTTACTAGTGAGTGATCAATTGGAGTTTTAGTCATCAAATTCTGCATCTTAAAGAAGATTAACAACACAATAAAATGGATTATTTTACTATAGACATATATTATTTTACTGAAGAATTGATTTTTATTTACCATGTTGTTAAGTGTCAATTAATGATGCTTTGAGCAGCTCTATGCACTACAAATGCCCTTACATTGTCATCCCTTAACTTAGTTTCAATGTGGTTGCCCTAGATAAGACAATTTCCCTTATCCAATTCCTTAATTTTATAACTAGGCTCCTAATGTCTTGTTAAGGAAATTGGAAAATCCTTGAGTTTTTTTCATCAAAATCTTATAAATTTAGCAACTTAGAATTATTCCAAAGAGTGTTAAGTCTCTTTTAGAACTAAACTTGATTTTATGCCCATTTGATGATGAACTCTTATACATTTTTTATGGACTGAGACCCTGAAATTTGAAGTATGTGATATTTATGAATTAATGAGTTTTAACACTTTAGGAATATTTGAATGTTTATTAATTAAGTTGGATAGTGATATTGGATGTTGAGAGATTTCTGATTAATTAATTATGGTGATAGTACTTAAAGAAGAAGGAAACTTTCAATGAAAAAGCATATTGGTATGGTTTATTATCATCACTAAATATTGTTTAGAATTTTGGGCATAACTTTTGATACTGATATCATATTGAAATTATTCACAAGGACCATAAAAAGAAAACAAAATCACATATAATTGATAAGAAGATACTCAAGGTTGATATGGGATTATCTGTCAGATAGGTAGATTATCATAGGCATCAAGAAACATTGTTTGAATAATGTTTCATACTAAACAATTGATATGTTCAAAAACTTTTTTAAAATCGGTTTTTTAAGACAATAGTAATTATTTTTATAAGAAATAAGCTCTAAAAGCAAAAGAATAGTGATGGGGAAGATTTCATAGGCAAATTCAAAGGAAAATGGAGATTTTAATGGAATTCAATAAGATTCAGAGCTTTTGGTTTAGCATTTAGAAAATTTCCAAGTACAAAAAAGGGGATTAAGGTACGTTTCATAAAAAAAAGTAGTAATATATTCCAATCATGTCTTTTGAGTTTAATTTTTGATATTTATGCATATTAAATGCTTTATTGGTTGTCGATTAATAGTTTACCTCCTCTAATGTTTTTTGGGTAGATTGGTGGAGAACATTAATTCAAGATATTTCATATAATTATGTTTTTATTAAATTATAAATTATGGAAGTTAGATTTTCATGAATTATGTGTGCTCTACATAATTTATGGACATATATAGATTGATAGGTATGTGACTTATATGTATGGCAGTGAACACCTATAATTATCTTAAAATTTAATTATGGATGATTTTTTATAGTTAAGTGTGTCAAATTCAAGTCAGGGGTCGATAACCCCTTCATGTTTAAGTCAAAATTTCAAAATTAATTGAAGTTGCTAATGTTATGCCATAAGTATACAACTATAAAATAGTATACCAAGGTATCGTTCCCTTGAGGATTGGTTTCAGCTTATAATTAAAATTGACTATTTTTAGTAAACCAAATAATGAGAGATTGAAGTTTCAAAAATTCACAAATTAAAGGTTTGCAAAAAAGCTTCAAAATGTCACAAAAATAAGAACACTATTTTGGTTTATATAATCAAATTATAAAAGTTAGGGTCATTCTCTCCGTACCATATAATCCCTTACTTTGGTAATGTAATCAATCTTAGTCGTAGGCATTCTAAAGTATTGACCCTTTCTCTCTTAATACTCAAACTAATTAACCCAAAAATAATGATTAAAGTTGGTTATATGATCTCTCAACCTACACAACTTTACTTAACCATTAAGTGGATATGAGGTAACCTATTGGACAACTATCAATACATCTAAGATCTCTCTCTAAATGTCATGGTAGCTTGATGTGTGAAGTGTTCTTAAGATTGCCCTCTCTCCTGGTACATCCTAACTGATTTCCTAACTCCATTTCTCAATGTAAGTAAGGAATTTAAAGTCCCCACATAATAAGCATTAAAGCAAGCCATACGATGAACCAAAGTGAGTTCTTAAAGAGTTATGATCAGAACAACCCTAAAATCTAC
The DNA here is from genome assembly GCA_027568935.1 of Erythroxylum urbanii. NCBI lineage: Eukaryota > Viridiplantae > Streptophyta > Magnoliopsida > Malpighiales > Erythroxylaceae > Erythroxylum > Erythroxylum urbanii. The sequence continues at coordinate 4,082 of JAOQML010033209.1, read as the reverse complement.
TTAGAAATCCATTACAATCATAAAAAATTCCTTACAACAAGCCCATACATCTTCTCCATTTAATAAATAAAAATCAAATAAGAGAAGAGACAATAGAAGGTTTATGAGTTGAAGAATAAAGCTAGAACCTGGTGTGACAACTTTGAGATCTCTTAAAATCACTTAATTCATCTTGAAAATCGGCCAAAAAATGTGTCTATCTTCTTTCTTTTGGTTTGTTGCACGACCTTGCTTTCAAATGGGGTTTTAATATCCCTTTGGGTATTTAAACCAATTTAGGGTTCACGTGGAGCAAACTAGAATTGCTAATTGGAAAGCTGGAAAATTTCAGCTTATACCTGGGTCATGATCGTGACCTGTTATTTTCTAGCCTTATTTTCTTCTTTTGTTTCTCCTTTGATACCTACAATAAGTCCACATGCAATTAAGTTGATAATCAACACAAATAAGGTCCAAAATTTTTTCCAAACATTGACATACAATCGTGCAAAATTTATGTACATCAAAATAAATGAAAGCATGCAAAATATAAACTTAAAAACCTTTATTTATAACTTAAAATGTAATTTATCATATACAATCACATACAGATTAAATTCATATGAAAATAACAAAAAACCTAGGCTAAACATCCTAGTATTTATATTAAACATACACATTATCACATAAAATGAATTAGACAATCTTATAACAAATATCAGTTATCAACTCCCATATACTTACACTTTTGCTTATCCTCAACCAAAATCAAACACAAAATATGCACACAAATTCACACAAGCATGCACACATGCAACGTCAAAATTAATGGTTTAATGGCCTCAACATTACGGAATTAAATTGGTTTTAACAATAATTATTCATCAAAGTTCCAATATATCAGTCAATTCCATCATGTTTAAGCACTTTAATATAAACATACATATCAATCAATATATAAACAACTTAGTCTTACATCTCATACTATGAGACTTATAGACATGCATTTATTGTTATCAATCAAATGAGACTTATAGACATGCATTTACTATTATCAATCAATTAAAAAGGTTAACTATTTACTATTATCAATCAATTAAAAAGGTTAACTATCATTAATTATCCTCCTATAAAAATTATTGTTATTTTTATAAGATCAGTAGGTTTTTATTGACACATGTTATTTATTTCAAGTTTTTAACACCAATCTAATCTTTTGATGTAAAGGAAAACAATTTATGGTAAATGTCCCCCAGTTACTCAACTAGGATGCATTTTTTATTTAGCTTGGTTACAGAGTCATTTTAGCCTTTTGACATAAAAATAAACATTTGTGATGAATGTCCTCGGTTACCCAGCTATATCGCTACACACAAATGGCTACTAGCTCTATTATTGTCAAAATGCACACATTTTTTTCTTGTCTTCACATTTTAACCTATTTCATTTCTTTATAGACATATTTACATGAACAGTAACTAGGATTATTTACCTATTTAAATGATTTCTATTGATAATCACATGAAAGTGAGTGATATAATGTAAAATTAAGTGCCATATCCTAATTAACATACATATTTATGTTAAAGGCATTTAACACTTAACTTCCTATGGTATTATATTTTTACAAGTTAAACAATTTTGTTCAAAAGTAAGCTAATTCTCATTAAAATTTTGGCCATTAACCATTCAAATAGTCAAGCATATGTAAACCAAATGAGTGAAAACTTTTTTAGAAAAAATCATGCAAAAAATGCACATTACATAAGCATGGGGAGTTATATATACAAGCAACATACAATGATTCATATACACAAGCAACATACAAAGCACCAATCCCCTTTACGTGAATACATATTGTCCTCAATATGTGAAAGTGATATTCAATGGGACAACTAAACACTTAACACAAATAGAAAACATAAATAAAATAAATTCAAAGTAAAGGTAAAAGAATGCTTATAGAGATTGTGGGGTTACGAAGGTGTTGACAACGACATGTATAGTCCTTGCATTTTGAAAATTTTGAGGAGTTTTTTTATTTGGTAATGTTGTTGGCATTCCATAGTTGACAACCATGCCTTAATATTTTTTTTTGCATCAAGCAAAAAAAGCTTGAAAATTTTTAATTAAGCAAAACACACAAACTTAAAGGGCAAGAATTTATATACAAACCAGTGCTAGGTTTAAAGTCACTAGCGAGACTTCTTCATCATGCTCCGATTACTTAAGGGGGCAGAGGGAAAGCACTTCCCAATCCTAGGGAAAATGTGTTCCCAATTAAGGCTTACATTAGTGGCCATTAATCTTAAATGTCTCACCCTTGTCATTGGTTAACTCCAATGCACCATATGAGAAAACTTTAGTGACTTAAAACAGGCCAATCTATCTTGATTTCAAAGTACCAAGAAATAATAGAAGGCAAGAGTTGAATAATAAAACCATAAATCCAATCTCAAACTCCTTCTTTTTTAGATGAGCATCATGTCATTTCCTAGTTTGTTCCTTATACAGTTTGGCATTCTCATAGGTGTGTAATCTTACCTCCTTTAATTCATTCAATTGTAGGAATCTCCTCTCACTGACTGCTTTTAAATCAAATTTTAACATGTTTATTATACACTATATCTTATGCTCTAACCCCATTGGTAAGCCTTTTCATAAACTAATCGGTAGGGTATGGTGCCAATGATTGTCTTGACGGCTGTCCAGTAGGCCCAAACTTTATCATCTAACTTTGTTGCTTAATCTTGTCTGGAACTATTGATAGTCTTCTCCAAGATCTCTTTTAGCTCTCTATCCACCATTTCTACTTGCCCACTTAATGGGGGTGGTAAGGCATTACGACTTGGTATTGTATCCCATATCTTTTTAATAGAGCCTCAAATGATTTGTTATGGAAACGTGTACCTTCGTCTTTGATTATGAACTGTGGCACTCCAAACCTGTTAAATATTCTTTTGATAAATCTTTGAACTACTTGGGCCATCATTTGTTGGAGTTGCCATAACCTCAACCCATTTTGATATATAGTTAACACCTACTAAGATATAAGTATTTTTGAATGAGGACGAAAATAGGACCTATAAAGTTTATCCCCTAAACATTAACAAAGTCCTATGCATCCTTGAACAATGTTAGCTAAAAGGATCCACACTCCAACACTCTTGTGGCTGTCTTGTTGGCCTCATAATGTCTTGCATACAAAGAACTATGACAACGAGTTAAAATAGCATAAAATTCATTATCTGGAACACACCACCTAATTAATCGATCATCATAATTTTTATACAAAATTTATTCCTCCCACACATATTATACACAATCATATAAAAATCTCTTTCTCTATTAGTAAGAAAACTGAGGCGAAAGGATACCACCTGTGATGTATTTTGTAATACGACCATTAACTAAAATATGTCTGTGATTGACTAATTTGCGGGCTCGAGGAATAGTTGACGCCATACCCAATCGAAAAAGTATGTTATCTAAAAGCATTTCAAGTACTCCAGCATTTAGAAATTGATTAATTGGTAACGATACACGGACTTGATGCCCCGCATAAGAAAGAGATCCAAGTCCTAGTGGCCCTGCTAAATGGTTATTCAACATAGATTCTACATCTTGGAACCAAGCCAATTTTGGAGCAGCTTTGTGATAATGGAACCAACCAGCAAAAAGCATTAAGGCTGCAAAGACCAATGCACCAATTGCAGTACAATACAGTTGTAATTCACTAGTTATTCCAGACGCTCTCCAAATCTGAAAAAAACCATAGGTTATTTGTATTCCTCGGAAACCCCCTCCCACATCACCATTCAAGATTTCTTGGCTGACTATTGGCCAAACCACTTGGGTGCTAGGTCCAATATGGATAGGATCACTTATCCATGCTTCATAATTGGAGTGTGGGCGTTAGAGCATAAAGAGGACCTTTCCCTAGTACAGGAGGACCGGGAAGGACGCACCTCTGGTGTACCAGTTATCGTGCCCACGGTGAACGCTGGGTAGCCAAGTGCGGAGCGGATAACTGCTGAAAGCATCTATCTAATTATTTTTATAGGTAATTTTTTAATTTTATAGGTAATTATAAAACAAAAAAT
>JAOQML010033119.1:0-25577 GCA_027568935.1 Erythroxylum urbanii | reverse complement strand
ATGAAGCTTAGAAAATGCATGGGTTTAAGTATTCAAGAATCAATTTTTAGTGAATGTGCTTTTTGAGTTCTCAATTTGGATTCCTAATGAATTGCAATTTTTGCCAATATTGAAGGAAATCAAGATGGGAGGCAAGAGGAGCTAGAAGAGAGGCATCTTTAAGCAATTGTTAAGCAAGGAATTCAAGGTGGGTTGCATTTTTATAATTGAATAATAGGCCATTAATGTTTCTTCAAAATCAAGAAAGTAAATATTTTTCACCTATATTATAACTATGAATTTATTGCTCTTTAAACGTTTTGAGAAAATGCTATGTGTTTGGCATGTGAATATTGTGTTAACGATTTATGAAAAGAATGCGAAAATGAATTTTTTTACTAATCTTGATCTATATAATAGGAAAATTTTAGGATTTAATAAGAATGAAGATGAATTGAAGATGGCTAATGAGAGTTCATAGAAATAACCCTACAGGGTAATTCACATGCTCATGCTTTCAGGACATTCGGATAGTTGGGATCCGGAAACGAGGTCCAGCATCTTATGGTATCAAGTAGTTCACACACTCAGTCTTTCATGACATTTGGAAAGTTGGGATCTGGAAATGGGATCCATCAATATGTCACTACTTATAAGGGTTCACATGTCACCAATTGTAAGGCTACACATGTCTCTAATTGTAAGGCTATATATGTCACTATTTGTAAAGCTACACATGTCACCATTCTATTACTCCACATGTCACCAGTCTAAGATGCCATTTGTCACAAATTTGAAGGGCCACTTGTAGCAATTATACTCAAGCCACTCATCATCCATTTAACTGAGCCATTTGTCATCCAATTAGCTAATCCACATGTCACTCATTCCCAATGTCACATGTCACCATTTCATAGGCCTAATTTACCCAAATGTCCATGTATCATTTTTGTCTTGCTCTTTAACATTTTTCCTAAATTTAGTTGCACACACCACTTTATCAATTACTCAATTATATCAATATATTCCCAATTCACTAATTATAATCCATCAATTCATGTTATTAATAAATCAAAATGCAAAACATTGGGAATGCACTTCATATTACATTCATTTTTTTCCATACCCCAGAATATGTCAATTGAGTGCATATACTATCTTACAATGTTTTCTAAATCATTATTTATATATGTGTATGCTAATATAATGCATGCCAATGGAATGCTCTTCATATATTCTCACATGATATAGCTCAATCTAATAATTAATCCTTAAGTGTAGGAATGGGTTATTACATCGATAAAGGGATTGAATTATTTGGCCAACTTCAATAGAAAACCTTTGTACTTAAATGATACTCCTATAAGTATGAAATGCATTGGATATGTGGAGGTGAAAAATATAGTAGGAGCTTCCCAATGCCATCCCTATTTTAAATTTTGGTGCAGATAATGAGATGAAGGAGGCAATGGTGATGGTAAGCTCTCGGCGAAAGTTAACTCGAACATGAAAAAAGAAACCCTATAAGCTAATAGGTATAATCCTTCAAAGAGGATATTACAAGGAGCTTATAGGAACAAAAGAACAAGAGGGAGATACTGAATTATAAACTCAGTTATCTACATTACCTATTGAAAAATTATGAAAAAGGAAATTTTAAGCCTCAACTTGTAAATACTTCAACTCTCTCAGTAAATGGTGGAAATCATAGTCCCTTAAGGGAAAAATCATGTAGGGAGCTTATAAGTGGGAACAAGCCCAATAATTTAAAGGAGGAACCCTAAAATACTAATACATGTATAATTGAACTATAAGGTCAATCAAGGCCAATAAATACTATAGATTGCTTAATTAATGGTAGAGGCTATAGTCCTATAAAAAAAGATCTAGTGAGGGGTAAATAGGTGGGAACATGCACAACAATTCAAAGGAAGAACCTAGAAGAATCAATACATATATAACTAATCCCTTACATAATGAAACAAACTACATTCAAACCTCAACAAGGAGATCAAGAAGGAAAGCAAAACTAAAGGCCTTGGTAAGTAAAAATAGCCCCAAATAATGTTAATCATTTTATGAAATGTAGAAGGGCCTAATTGCCCCAAAATGTAACAGGTTCTTTATGATTTTTTGAAGACTAGACAATTTGTTTATCATTAACCTATTAAAAACTAATATGAACTAGATTTTATAATAAAAGAATTTGGTTTTTAAAGTAAGGCTAATCATTCATCTCCAAGTATAATCACCACTGTAATGGTTAAATCATAGTAATATATAATGCCTCCATAGTTATAGTGGCTCAAATAGCATTGTCAAAGCTACATGTGACCCTTAAAGTGATGCTTTTAGCTAATCTTAGGGAAATCATTATCACTTGTATTTACAAAATAAATCTAGTATTTCGTAAGATTACCTTTTGACACACTTTACTTCATGAGGAAGTTGAAAAGGTTTAACCATAGATACTTTTAGGGGACTTTAACACTACCTTATTTACCTCAAAATCTTAATGGGAGAAGAACAACACAAGAAGCCAAAGTGAGAGTTCAGGAAGTGCACCGATAACTTTGATATTATAGATTTGAGCTTTAAAGGAAACTTCTTCACTTAAAATAATAATCAAATTGAAAAATTATTGATAACAAAAAATTTGGATAGAGCTTTAGTAAATCAAGCTTGACAATGTAGATTTCCCTAAATTAAGGCCATATTCTCCAACTACCTGACCTTAGATCATACTCCAATTGAAATTCACCATCTTTAAGAACAAGCGTAAAGGAAAAATCCTTTTATATTTAACAACTACCTCACTAAAATTAAAGGATTTAAATAGGAAATTAATAGAGGTTTAAAGAAGAAAATTCAAGGATTTAAAGATATAAGTATGTAGTAAACCTCAAAGCTATGAAGTTAGAGACCACAACTGGTTAATCTTTCCTTTGCACATAACTTGATATTGTTTTCAAGGGTTCATAAGATTCTTTTAAGGGTCCTAATGAACCTGTTTCACTAATTTAAGGAGTTTTTAAGGCTAAAGATCAATCATGGGAAGAGTCAGATACTACTATCGATAAGTGCTCAGGTATTAAAAGATAAACTGGTGTACTTAATATGCATCAAAGCTCATAAGTTACTTGTAATGTACCTTGGTATTCCTTTGGCTTCAAGGAGATTTATTTTATAGAATCTTCACTTAGTAGAGAAACTTTAACGAAGACTAGGACTTTGGTGCAATAAGGACCTATCCTATAAAGGGAAAGCATAGTTGACAAAGTTAGTACTGAAGTCCCTACACAATTGTTAGGAATCACATATTTTTTTCCAAAAATTTAATTAAGTACTTAGAGAGATTGATGAGGAATTTCCTTTAGAAGGGAAGGAATAATAGGGCGTCTTATGCTAAGGTAAAATCGAGTGAGGTAATTAAACCAATTTAAATAGCAAGATACAAGAGAAAAGATTACAAAGATTAGTTGAAAATAAAGAATCATTGTAGATTAGGTGGATCCATACTTATTTCTTGATAGGAAAAACCATATAGGAGATTACACTAAGGCCCTCACATTTACTTTACGTTTTAACTACAAAAGATGAGAACTTTGAAAAACTATATCTAGTGTAGGATAAGAAGTGGAGAAAAGTCATCAATGTTCCATAATAATTGGAGCAATATTGGCTCTTTAATAGAGTCCTCATTACTAAACCATCTACAAGATAATCTAAGGAATATAAAGGTGAATAAATGGGTAAAAAATAATCAATGGAGCAATGTCCCTTCAGGTTTATTACAAGCACTACCAACTTATTATCCTTATATTGGGAAAAAGGACACCTAATCTGGATAAGGAACCTAAGAGGAGAGTTCAACAAAAAATCATGTACGTAGATACAAAGGCCTATAAGAGTTATTATATGATGGATGTTGAATCGCTTATGGCCCAGGAATGCACAATGCACAGCAGAATGGACCATAGGATTTTGAGTTTTATGTTTTGGTTAACCAAAAATTTCACATCAAGAAGTGTACGAAATTACCTCTTGATTCAAATATCTTGATGCTGCAGCTCGCGAACATCCTCTACCAGTATCCACAAGAGGATGAACGATCCGGGTAGCAGCTAATGAGTGCTAGCACCTTCTAAAACACTTTAGAACGTCACACAGTTTTCTCTCGGGAAAAAGGAACGAGTGGCTAGGTGGCTAGGGTTTTTTGTATGTCTTCTAATGAGACATAAGTCCTCTATTTATAGAGAAGCCCTTATCCCTATTCCTAGTGGGAATAGGACACTCCTATTTTAATAGAAATAAGAATATCATAATCCTAATCCCATTAGGATTATGGAAGCCCAATAAGTTTCGGCTCATATTATATCTCATATAATAAAAGCTCGACAACTTAATTCAATCTAACCTAATAAATATATCCACATATATTTATTCAGTGCCTAATAAATTAGGCCCAAGAGAATAAGCCCAAATCACATCACTTTTTGTGTGTGATCATATAGGCTCATTTGATGTTGGCAATGGGCTTGATCACACTTCAAGGACCATAAGTCATAAGCGACCTCTAGTAAGACATTATGACTACCCAAATCAAATTAGGATTGGTAATCCGATTTAACCTGTAACCATGGTTATAAACTTAGTCCCTTTGTAACACAATATCAAGATTAATCATAAGGCATGGTACATGTCAACCTTTAATTAATCATAATTGATAGTTGCAATTTGTATTGTGTTTTAAGGTTAGATTTGGTAAGTATTTTAATTTGATTTCAAGTGTTTAGTATGCATTTAAAGTATAATTAGGTTAGTTTTTGTTTTTAAGAGTTTTTATGGGTTAGTTTGAATCTTTGAGTTTAAATTTTATATTTTTAGGTACCTTCATATGTGTGCTAGTGTTGCAGGGTAAACAGGGAAGAAAGGGAAGAGTTAAAGAGTTTTTCGACAAAAAGCATAGGCCACGATCGAGCACACAAGCCACGATCGTGACAGAAGAGGAAGAACCAGAAGTAGCCAGGCCACGATCGTGATAGAGAGCGTCAATTTAGGCCACAATCGTGCATTATAGGCCACGATCGTGCCTTGCATCGAGCTGATACAGAAACTCGATTTTTAGTAATTTTTCAGACCGTTTCAACCCCAACTTTGACCTAGCGCCTACAAAGTATAAATAGAACATGAGAAGTCAGAGGGAGCAGTGGTGGATAGTCTGAAAGAGATAGCACTTCCTCTTCCCAATTCCAAAAAATACTTAGAGAGAAATCGAGCGATTAAGGAAGGAGTCGAAGAAAGAGAGACACGGAGAAGAGCTTGACGCGACGTACTTCCCAGAATAGATGGTTTCCCACTATCGTCATCTCCCCAATACGTTCCTGATGTATTTTCCATTTGTTTCAGTTTTATTTATGAACATCAAAAAATCTAGGATAGATGTCTATACAAGGAACCACCCTTTGGATTGATGATGATGAAAAGACAGTCAACATGAAAGATGTAATTAATAATCCAATGATTAGTAGCTTATTTAGGATAATTGATGTATTTGAATATTCTGAAGAATAGGAGGACAAAGAACAGATGACAACAGACATAAAGTTTGAAGACGTAAAGGAAGTCTCTGTTCAGAAAGCAGAAGAAGTAGAGGAAACAAAGGTGATTAAGGAAGAAGGAGAGCAATTCACCTTCGTAAAGGACAAACTGTTGGATTCGATGGAAGATTCAGGGAGATTTGTTATTCCCTATTTTATTGACAGTTTGTTAATAAGAAGGACATTAATAAGCTTAATTGGTTTTCTCAACTTTATTAATATTGTCCTTCTGATCATTTTGTAATTTATAGCTTACACACGAGCTACAAAACTGATGTTGAATGAGAAGGTGGAAGCAAGCCACTCATAATTGATCTTGGTTGAGTTTCTAAAGAAGAGCATCGAGCTACCGATATTAAAAGAAGCGCTACATGGGAGGCAACCCATGGAAAAAACTATTTTATGTTGAATTTAGTTAGATTAGTTGAAATTCGTAGTTAAGTTTATTTTGGATTGCATGAATAAAAGCAAAAAAAAGAGAAATAGGATTTCGAAATCATTGGGATGAGTACATAAGCGTATTAGAGATGTGATGAAGATGAGTTGAGAGAAGGAAAGAACTGGAAGAAGAAGGTTTTAGTGTCAAGATATAGGCACCAGCCACGATCGTGACCTATTAGGCCACGATCGTGGCCTGCAATTAGGAAATCCATCTGTGGTACGCCGTATGCCACGATCGTGGCCTGCGATTATGTACAAAATAAGGGGAGGATGCAATTTTTAAGTGACAACTTTACCATTTTACCCTTTTTACCACCTATTTATTCAATTCTCACTTAACTTTCACCTTCACTTTCATTTTTACTTTATCTCTCTAGAATTCCAACTTCCAAACACTCCAACATCATTCTAAAATTTTCCATCGTCAACTTCCAATCTCGACCCAACCATGCCTCGTATCAATCAAGTCGCCCGACAGGAACCTCACGGAACACAGCAAGTTATAGGACAGGGGAGACAAAAATGAGCAGTGGACTTTGGAGTTCCTTTTCTTATCTACACTGAGGAGGAAGGTATTCGTTTCTGCTCCTTTCGTTCTACGTAGTTTATTGTGCCTAAATATTTTGATTTCGATACATTGGATAGGATAGAAGTGCATGAGCGGGTATAGAGTTTAGCAGAGAGGATCCAGTAGGGGCAATTCATTAGATTTCAATTCCCCGTCTATGAAGAGCTTACCCTAGAACTTTTTACGTCCCTGACCTTTGACCCCAAGAACACTAAGGAATTATGGTTTAGATTGAGGGGGCGAGCGTATGGATTAACGGTAGAAATTATATGCGACATATGTGGATTCCCCAAATCCACCGTTATCGACCAACGTAATGACTTCTGTGCGTCCCAATACTAGCACGAACTCATTAGAGTGGAGCATTTTTATGTCAAAAATGCTCACAACATCATCATACGCTCCTATGAACACTTACTACTGCACAAATTTATTTGTCAGTTGATCTTTGACAAATCAGAGACCAATAAGTGTTTAACTAAGGAACTGTTCATACTGTCGTGCATGGACCACAATATTCCAGTATGAACAGCTACCCATGTGCTGAATGTTCTTGCTGCAGTTCCACGAAAGCGGAGCAACCATCTTGGAATAGGGTACCTAGTGTCCGACGTCGTAATGTACTTTGGTGTGGATCAGAGGGGATTAACAGTGCATCTACCCTAATTCGTCAACCCTGCGGGAAATCAATGAAAAGACACATGTGCGGACCAGGACGGGTTAGGCAACCTCTAGTTTCGAGCCACCTAGGCAAGCACAGGAAGCATCAACGAGTGAGGAATCGGAAGGGGAGGAAGAAGAGGATCAACGCTGGACAAAGGTTTTTGATACACTATCCGAAACTAACAAAACACTACAGGAAGTGGTACGTATACAAAAACACCAGAGCCATAAGATTCACCGACTTCATCAATATTTCGAAGCTCTGGGCATCCAATTACCACCTCCTACACTATCACCACCTCCATCGCCTTAGGATTTAAGTTTAACCCACAATTTTTATTCAATTCTATTTTAGTTGTGTGTTGTTTAATGTCTATTAGTTTTATTTTAAATTTTATTTTTATGTTAGATTTATTTTCATTTTATGCTTTACCGTTAATTTTTTCTACTCTTCCTTATTAAAAAAATGTGTATGTGTGTTTCTATCTTCACATTTTATTTATGTGTGTGTCGTGTGTGTTCCTTCTCACATTGAGGACAATGTGTTGTTCAATTGTGGAGAGGGATTCTGTGTTTTTATTTTGTATATGACTTTGCATATCGTATGATAGTAGTAGGCTACATTATGTAAAATGTGTAAATATGTCAATGGCTCAGGTTTGAGTGAAATTCATTTAATTTTGGATAGAGACTATTAGGTTATTAATAGAATTAGCTTGCAAAATTAGTGAATTAGGGGGCCTTTGAATAAATATACAGCATAATTAGGACTTTGTGTAAATTTATCTCCCTATAAGTTGTCACATTCATTCATAATTTGAGGCCTTTTAGGTTAAGTAGCTCAACTTTTTTTAATGGAAACAAATAACTAACAGCAACAAGGTAGGCAAAAAAAAGTTTAATTCAATAATCACTATTCCACTGACCTTCGGATTATGAGTAGAGGTAGTATCCAATTGAAAACGTGATGTAGCTGAGTAACCGGATCGACACACATCACAAATGTGTGCCTTTATGTAAAAAGGCTATAATGAAGTTTTGACCAAGCTGTGGGAAATTGACTTAGTCGAGTAACCGGATCGACATTCATGACAAATATTTGCCTCCGAGTAAAAAACTAGGTCCTAAAAACTAAATAAATTAAAAAAAGTGTTTTAAATAAAAACCTACCAGACTTGTAATAAACTTAGATTTTCAGGAAAAATGTACTTAGGAATAGTTACGAAGTCTGAGGGACCAAAAAAATATTAATGTGTATGTATAATTGAAAAGGGTAAATGAGTTAACACTTAAGTCTCAATTATGTTGTATATTTAGTTCAAAGCCCCTAGACACCCATTTTGTTTCTTAATGATTTGACATAACTGAATGATTGTGTCCATAATTAAATTTATTTCACGAAGATTACAGCCATTGTCGCATTATTGAATTGTGTGTCTTTAATTTTATGTGTTTGTTGTTTTATTTGCTTGAGGAGAGGCAAACGTTTAAGTATGGGGATGTTAGGGATTTGATAAGTATTTTAATGTCATTTCAAGTGTTTAGTATGCATTTAGCGTTTAATTAGGTTAGTTTTTGTGTTTAAGAGTTTTTATGAGTTAGTTTGAATCTTTGAGCTTAAATTGTATATTTTTTAGGTACTTTGATGTGTGTGCTAGTGTTGTAGGGTAAACAGGGAAGGACAGGAAGAGTTAAAGAGTTTTTAGAACAAAAAGTATAGGCCACGATCGTGTACACAGGCCACGATCGTGACAGAAGAGGAAGAACCAGAAGCAACCAGGCCACGATCGTGCACTCTAGGCCACGATCACGACAGAGAGCATCCATTTAAGCCACGATCATGCACTATAGGCTACAATTATGACCAAAAGGAAAAACACAGGTCATGATCGTGTCCTGCAGCGGGCGGATACAGAAACTCGAGTTTTGAGTCATTTTTTGGACCGTTTCAACCCTAACTTTGATTTAGCTCCTACAAAGTATAAATAGAACATGAGAAGTCAGAGGGAGCAATGGTGGATAGTCTGAAAGAGATAGCACTTCCTCTTCCCAATTCTGAAAAATACTTAGAGAGAAATCGAGCGATTGAGAAAGGAGACAAAGGAAGAGAGACACGAAGAAGAGCTTGATGCAACATACTTTCCAAAAGAGGTGGTTTCTCATTGTCACTATCTCCCCAATTCTGTTCTTGACATATTTTCCATTTGTTTCATTTTTATTTATGTATAAAATTGAATTAGAACTTGAAAATATATTGTGTTGATTGTTGAGTTGTGTTTATAGTCACCTTTGGATTATGATTTTGAGATTAATAAAATTGTGATTGATTAGGTTCTTATTGATTTATTTGTGATTTAATTTCTATTCTTAATAATTTGGCGATAGACTGAGAGGGTGAGCTAAGTGAAAATAATCAATTTGGGTTAATGAGAGTTAGGTGAATTGATAAATAAAGGATTAAATCAAACCGGTAGAGCTGTGTAATAAGAGATCGAGCATAAGTTCTCAGTAGGTTAGTAGACAACCTAGAACTAATTTAGTTTTTGGGCAAATTGCGAATTGAGAGATCGCAATTCTATAATTTAAATTAGGGATCATCAATTAGGGTTAAGAATTATAACTCGAGAGAGAGTAATTCATCCTAGGAACTCCTAGACCAATTGAATTGATAATTTCACAATTAATTAGGGTTTCGTTAGTTTTGAATCAAAATTCACTTTCTCTCACTTGGGAATTTCTTAGGTAAGTTTTGGATTGGTTTGTGTGATTTGTTTCTTAATTAGATTTCTTTGACTCAACTCTCATATTTGATTCTTGGATAGTTTTAATTCCTGCAATAGTTATTTAATTAGGTTTTGTGACTTAGCTGCCACTAGACTTAGGACTAGTTCCCTTCCTCATGGGATCGACACCTTAGGTACTACGCGAATGACCAATGTGCTTGTGGTAATTATCAAGGTTAAAAATGTTAAAACTTCCGCGTGTAACCTTGAGCGAACAATAGTTTCTTGATTCCTAAGTTGATTGACTATAAAAAATGAGATTGATGACTCCTCATCAATTCATTTGAGTACGGCCATGCGTTTCTTTAGTCAAACTTGTCAAGAGGCCCAAATGATATCTCTCTCACTTAAGAGAGGCACAAATCCCATCTACTTCATTCACATCCCTCTGCATGATTCATTTAATGTCTAACATAAGACTACATGTTATTCGGTTAAAGATAACTTAGTTTAATGTCAAAACACTGAATTCCTTATATAGGGAACCATGATGACTTTAGGTCAAAGGACTAATGTCAAACCATATTGAGAATCACTAATGACATGAAACCAAGTAGTGTTCTCTCTATGGGTCGATTCAATATATGTTCTCTAACATATATCTATGTATCTAATTTGATAACTCATATCTATGATCAGTAAAATGTGATTATCAATCAGAACACATACTAGCCTTAATTTATTATTATTCCACCAATAATGATCGACCAGGGACAGTTTAGAATAGTATTATAATGTTTATGGTTGTACTATCAAGTCACATACTTGATGACATAAGCCTAATACTATTCATGGAATGTAAATCACACTACATAAACAATATACAAGCATATATAAAAGAATACCTCATAATATACAAATAATAAGTCAGAATGTTAGTAAAAAAGTCACATATGACCACTAGCCTAGGGCACACTACTAGTAATGGAGTATAGTGATATGGAAAAAATTCCTTATTCCTAAGGTCTCCTTCACAGTCTCTTTAGTATTCTTACAAAGATTGCCAGCTATAGATAGGTTAAGTTACAATAATTTGCCAAGACATTATGTATTGTGCAAGCAATATTAAGAGACTAATGCGTACCTTTTTTTTAATGTACTTTTCCTTAAATAAATGGGAAAATATAGGCTTCATATCAACTACAAAATTCTAATCTGATATACTTAGAATTCATTAATTGGTTACAAGCAAGGGGAAGGATCACAAGAGGCAACACCCTAGTATACATCATATATTTAGGATTTTGTATGTAATTGGTTATAAAAAGAGAGGAACAAAATATGTTTCCAACCATTTCTAGGGCCTGGATATAAAGGAGGAGTATATACAAGAGAGCATCATCCAATCTATCTTCTTACAATTAATAGCAAAAGAAATCATAGAATATTGCAATAAGGAAATCATAGTGACTTGCAAACTAAATTAAACGAGAGGAACAAACAAATAACTAAGTTCATAAGGGTATACATGTAGCTTACATCAATTAAGTTAACTCAAAATTTACTAATGCATTTCACATTAGTAAGTGTGAAAGGAGAGCATTTATATAATACTGTTGGGTTGAACGAGGCCTAGGTGTAGAGAAAACAAGGAGAGTCAGCTTCATCATAATGAATAAGGGTGAACTCAAGCAATGTCCATTAAAGCATCTCTTATAGAATTAACCTACATAAATAAGAAGAAAGAAGTAAGCACAAAGAAAGATTGATGAGGAAGGAAAAGATAGGAAGAACTATAACAAGAACATACAACATTTATAATATTGAAGTAACTGAATTGGACAATAACTTGCAAAGAAACAAAAGAAAAAATTTATTGTAGAAAAGAAGATTGAAGTGCAAGATGATTAAAAGTAAACTAATACAAGTGACATGTAAAATGTAAATGGAAAGGACATATAACTTGACTGAGGAAGTAGGGATGTTATCAAGCTGAAGGCTAGCAAAATAATGGTTCTATATGTTGTATCTAATTAGTGGTCATTTAAGGCATTATGTATTCTAGTCCTAACCATGGCTAAGATGGTGGTTGTTTTTGGTATGTTTTATCACTCTTTGCATGATTTACCTCTTTTGTGTGGTATTGTTTTCAAATTAATGAATTATTTAATTTCCAAAAAATACTTTATAGAAAATTTTATTTATGATATTAAATTTATCTTTTATGATTTGTTTATATAGCTTCTTGCTTATTCAATGAAATAATCTTCTGAGAAATAATAATTATGTTTAACATTTTGTAGTCTTCCTTAATTTAAAGATAAAATATTAAAATTTTGACACATGTTAAATTATAAATTCATTTGAGGACTTTCAACAAATTAATTGCGTTATAATAGTATGAATAGGTTTTCTTAAAAGGAAAATGGGATTAATAGATAAATAATGGAAAGAATACAGGAAAGACAAAATAGCAAAGGGTACCCTTTAGACTCCTTACACCGACGTATAAGGAAAAATGACAAATAAATCAGTAAGAAAAGGAGCAAGAAAACAAATGTTCAGATGTTGAAAGACGTTAATGTATCAGTTGTGCATGTTGATGGAGATTCTTGACGATCAGTAGTTCACAAACATGTTGTTTGATTGAATTGATTTTTTGTTAAACATTGGTTTGCAAATCTCCTTTGATTATATTTTCGCTATAGTGTATACACACAAGTCCCCAAAACATGAATGAAGATACAACGAAGATGTTGTGAACAAACTGTCCTAACTAATAAATTATATATGATGTCTGATATGGTGTAACCTGGAGCATTCCATCAATATAGTCTCATAATCCTCTACACTATGTGGATGTTGAATAGGCAAGTGAAGAAGAGGTGATAACGCATTTCTGCATGGAGTTGACACATAGGACAATTTATGTTGATGTGCATGTAAGGGAGTCTATCTAAAGTACTTATTTTGTTTTGGATAGCAAGCCAAAGGTTGAAGGATAGTTGAGGATTAAGTGCTTTATTCCAAACAATTTTGTGCCAGTCCACTTTGTCACATCTTCTTCTTAAGAGCTCCTTGGTGATTTTATTGCTAAGGGAGTGGATCGAATAACCTTTCTAGTAGAGTACGACAACACAATTTGGATCATTTCCTGGATTACTTGTGATATCATCTTTAACCATATCTCTCAATATGATCAAATGGTTGAGGAAATGAGAATTGGATGAGCTTTTGCATAGTTTCCAGATGCTTCTAACTTAAAGAAAACAAAAATGTATCCATTTTATCCACAATGAGTGTTTATAAAGAAAAATCCACCATAGTCATCTGAGAATCAAGACCAGATTTATAACTTTGATGGATGAGATGTTCAGGTCTCCTTCTTTCTTAGGAAGGCATATATTAGTCCATCTAACCTTTCCTACACCTCAAGTGCCATTCGGATAGGACCACAAGAAATGATGAGCAATCTTTCAATATTCATAAAAATACTTTGAGAAAGAAAAATATGGGAACTCTAATATATTTGCAAAGAATTTAGCACAAATTGAATGAGTTATAGTTTACTAGTGTAGGATAGCTTTTATTTACCCAAAAAGTGATTCTTCTCTGAATACATTCAATAAGGGGTAAGCTTTCCTGATAATTAAGCCATTTGGTAGTCAGTAGAAGTCCCAGATACATAATTAGAGGGTTGATGGAGTTTATACCAATAGCTTATGCAACAAAAGGTTAGAGATCTGAGGCAGCTTTGGAAAAATAAATAAACGCTTACTAAGATTGATGTACAACCCAGAATATCTTTTAAAAATGTCCAATTCCTTCATGAGAGTGTTGATAGAACTCATCTTAGCTCTACAAAAATGAAGGAGATCGTTAGTGAACCTAAGGTTAAGTAAAGCAATCTTCTTACATTTAGAGTGATATCTATAGTTCAGGTTAAGTTGCACTTCCTGTTTGATGATAGAGGTAAGAACTTCCATGTATAGAATAAGGATATAAAAGGATATACGATCCCCTTTATCAAAGACCCCTGCCTTAAAAAATTTTGTAGGACTACTCTTTATGAGCACAGCTAAGGAAGTAGAGGTAATACATTACTTTAACCAATTGATGAAGATACTTGGAAAACTGGAGGCTTGTAACATGATCCATATAAATTCCTAACTAATGCTATCAAAGGCTTTATGAAAATCAATTTTTGTTATGTAGTTGGGAGCATAATTGGATCGAGAGTAGCCTTTGAGAAGTTCTTGGACAATAAGAATATTATCGCCAATATTGCGATCCTTCTTGTAAGCTCCTTGGTTCTCACTGATCAAAGGAGATTAAAAAACCCTTTTCAATTTTGTAGCTAGTATCTTAGAAATGATCTTATATAGAAAATTAGTGCATACTATAAGTCGAAAGTCTCCAAATGTTAGGTTTGAGACCTTTAGGGATGAAGTAGAGAAAATTCTGTTGATTTCCTTAAGAAGTATCTCGTTTGTGAAGAATTCCCAAACTACCTGCTTCACAAAATCACCTATGATATACCATGAATTTTATTATCTTCAATAAGCTAAATTAGAAGATCTTAATCAAGAGGAGAAACTTAAATCAAATTGAGTGAACTAAGCTCAAAGAGGGAGACAATTGAGTGGCTAGGCAATCCAAGAATAGAAGTAAAGTAACTTGTAGCTTCTACTTGACTGTCTTGAGAAGTTAAGAGTAATGAATCTGTTATGGATTTGATATCGTAGATTTTGTTGAAATTTCTCCTTGCTAGGTAGATTTAAATAAAAAACTTGTACATTGATCACCATCTTTAAGCTAATTCACTTTTGCTCTTTATTGAAGCAAAGAATGGTGGTTGCTCACGGCTTGTAAATAATTGATAATTGCAAGCTTTTCCTTATTCATAAGGTTTTAATTAATAGGTTTCAAGGTAAGCATTGATTGAATAGCTTCTAGATCTGATCTTCTCGAGTGGATAGCAAATATAGTGGAGCCTTGTATAGATTTGAAGAGTTTAAACTCATACTTGATACATTTCAGTTTATAGGAAATTGTTTAGAACTAGCACATTGGAATTCAACGCCCTTCCTACAAGCTTCAGGAAAGCCCAGATCATGGACAAGATAATTGTTAAATCTAAAGGGAAAATGAGGAAGAATTTTCTGAAACAGGCTATCGACTATAATGGTAGAATGTTCCGAAAATAATGGATCTTTGAAATTGGAAAATCTACTTAGAAATACATTTAACCAAGTATCATTCACCATTCCACGATCAGGTTTTTTCCTTATATGTCAAAATAAGGTTTGTTTGTTTAACTAAGTAAAGGTATTACCAATCAATTACGCCTATATCATAAGCACAATCTTTGAGATCATCTAAATGGTTCTTGAGACTACAATGGCCTTGAGCTTTTGAAGGGAAGAGGGTGAAATTAAATTCACCACAAATCAACCATGGTTTAGCAATATAGTTGCTGAATGTTCTGAGATTGCTCCAAAGACTTCTTCTCTAAAATGAGTAGTTACTTGCATAGATAAAGGAGATGTCTATATCAACATTCTCTTACAAATGAAGTGAGATGGAGATGCATAGCTTGTTCATTTGAATCCAACAATTATACCTTAAGTTCATCCTTTTTATAACAAAGGATTATTATACTGAAAGCATAATGCTGGTGATTAGAAAGTAGACTCGATTGGGGACCAAGGATATGTAGCTTGCATAGGTTCTTTAATTTAATTTTGGTTTCAAGAAAAGTAATTAGTAGAGTTTTTTCATGAAAAACAAAGTCCCTTAAAGCCAAAAGCTTAAAGGGGTTGTTTATTCCATGCACATTATATGTTATGATTGCATTAAGAGGATGAACCTATGGAGCTTTTACTTTTTCTCCTTTTTGATCATCTTCTCTCCACATTTTGAAAGGTCTATCCATTCACTGTTTCTTTAGTGCTAAGATCCTCTGCTTGAGTATTGACAGTAGAAGTGGGCATAGGTGTTTCATATTTGTTGGGAGATGTCAGGATATCACTTGAAGTACTAGAAAGATCATCAAGTGTGTTGTTTGAAGCTTATGGTGCCTCCCTATTGCTAAGCTCCTGGATATAACAACTGCTTGGAAAATGTTTAGTGGTGCAAACTGTTGTTGTGTTTTGGTTTCTGACATCAGAAGATATTTATTGACTAACTATTAAGGGAACTATACTGTGAGTGAAGGTTGATTCAAGGTGGATATCTTGCTTGGTAGTTTACATCATATCAAGGCTCACCTACTCCAGTGGAGCATCAACTAATGTGAAGGCCCTGGGAGTAACAGTCAGTAGTTGTTCAAGTTCGTTAATCCCCATCATCTCTTGATAATTACCAGTATTAAATTTCTTCTCCGTAGCTTTCCATACTTTCCCATGCAATTTGGAATGTGGTCTCCATTGATAGGAGATGGCAATGGTGTCATCCCATAGGTTATTGTCTTTTTCCAACCTCAGTAAAGGAATCTCATTCGGTAGCTCCTTAGAGAGTTCAATGCTTACACAAATCTGAGGTAACCAAATCTTCTTTTCATAATAGTGTGTTCATCCATGCATATAATTTTACTAACATAACTAGCTGATGAGCTTAACCCCTAGGTGGTTTAATAGTCTAAGGGAACATTGTGAAAATACATAAAGGGACATTTTAAATTCTGATAGTTTCAAATCGTAAGCTAGGTTGCCAAATTTATGAAAAGATGGGATAGTTTCTAAGATGCCATGGACCATCTTCAAGGATTTTATGAGCATCAGATACAGATTGAAAAATGAAAAGTATGAGTTATGCTTAATGAGTAAGACATCAGATAAACCTTTTACATTCCATGTTTTAGTGGCCCAGTGTTGTATAAGAGGGAAGGTTGGCCTATGATCAAAGCAAAACCCGACAAGTGTTGATTCCCAACTTTTAACTCCCTATTGGAGAGTCAAAATGTCAAGACACACCACAAGCTTACCGTCCAACTCTTGAGGTGGAGTAAAAGTGGGGGTCGAGAATGGTACCATTTGCTTCCATATTTTCAGGGGAGGTTGCTCAGAGGGTGAAGAATGTGATGGGTTTTGGGAAGGTTGTGTCAAAGGTAAGAACAAGGATGGTTGCTGGGAAGATTTCTCAGGAGGTAAGGACAAAAATGGTGTCGTGGGAAGGGGTAATGGTGGAAAATTAGAGGGCTACAACATAGGATTGGCAGACATATTGCTAAATAAAGGAGGGGGCATTTTGCTGAAAGGGAGTCTGACATAAACAAGTTTAGAGAAATGGTAAGATGGCGCTAGTAAAAAGAGGAATTTTAAAAGGGAAATACAATAATGCCCTTGGGGAGCCAAAGATAGGTCGTGAGGATGGAAGAAAAATGCTGAAGACAATACAGGAGAATGGAGAAAAGGGAGGACGTGAGTAACAGAGATCGGAAAGAAAAAGTATTCGGATCAAACATGTAAGTAAGATGAACTAAGCATATCTTAGAGAGAAGTAGGAGAATCTCTCACATGTATTACATGTATGATAGTATGAATAGTTACCTAGCACGAAAGTATTTGAAAATTTTAAGTGTGCGCAAATTCCTATCTTCCCACTTTTTATCTACTATGTTAAAAGTTAGAATAATGCTACAAATACTAATATTCGTATCACTACTACTCATTATTTTTGGTAGACTAATAAAGTATTTAACATGTGCAAGCTAGTGAGTTAGTGAGATAGATAGGTTAACAAATTCTAGTTAGTAAAAAGAGAGTCCAGATCCTCTGTCCAATTTAACCCTGTCTTATTCTGTCTAAGATAAAAACGACAACGTTATTCATTAAATTTTAAAGACGCACTTACTCTTCTACTTTTCTGTTTTATTAGCCAAGCCGTGAACTAGTCGATGTCCTCTCACCTCCGCCTCTCTCCTTTTTTTTAGAAATTAATGAACTGAAGCATTTATCAAGAGCATGTACGGTCGTCCAGCCTAACGCACAGAGGTGCATGCTTTAGAACATAACGCAAGGGCGTGCATGCTAACGCACGGTCGTGTATTAACCTGAGCATCAAGAGCCAGTAATTAGGTTAATGTCATCCGAGTTGCTCCTAATAAAGCTATTGAGGTTTGCATACTACTGAACTTGACATTTCTGATAAGTTTTCCTTTTTTGGGATTGCCATGACTCTTCTTATTAGATCAACAGCTGGTGCAATCTGAAGCACTGCATCTTTCCCACTTCCACTTGAGGTTGTCGAAAGCACATACAGGCTGGGGCACTGAATAGGAGGCAGTACCAAAATATGCTTCATGCTCTTATAAGCATTCTTGAGAATGAAGGATCCTACTAAAACTATTTTGCTACAAAAATAGAATCATCACTAAAAACTATTAGCTACCAAAAAAAATCGTCATAAAATATTGTTACCAATGTTTACAAATACGTCTCTAAAAACATTTACCTATAACAAAAAATTAGTAGCTAAAAGTATTATGCTACCAAAAGAACTCATCATTAAAAATAATTACCTACGACTACATTTTAGTACGTAGAAGCTTTTAACTACGAAACATATACATCACAAAATCCTATGTACGATGTTCTTCTTTCTCCTTGGTTATATGTTTTACCGATGAAATTATTATGTATCCAAAACTTTTTATGAAGATTTCAAGAAAACGTTAAGGATATTATTTTGCTACCTAGATTTAGCGACCATTAGGATGATGATTATTTTTTGTCACAAATTAATATTTATGACGATTTTTTAACATTTAGAGACGTTTTGTTTCGTCGCCAATAACCTTATCTATTGTAGTGAGATGTCAATTTACATTTTATTCCCATGGTGTTACATTTCTTCAAGCTTCTAGTTTCTTTGATTTTTATGATTTTAATTCAGATTTTTTACCTGCATTAAGTGATTGATTTTTTTATGTGAATTTTCTCTAGATTGAGATTTTACTGGGAAATTTTGAAAACTTTGATGAGCTGATAGCGGCTGCTGCTAAAGGGAGGGAACTTGCGGATGCTGAAAAACAGAGTTGAAAAATGATTATTTACTTGCATGTTTTGTTCTATTTTATGTGTATCTTTAGTGACCAGTGAACTTTATTACTCATTTCTTCAATTTTGTCTTCCGTAGGTAAAGAAATTTTTATTTTTTGTGACCATTAGTTGTGGAAATTAATGATGCTAGGAACATATTAACCTAATGAATTTATATTCGGTTTTCTTTTTGGTGGTATGTTTATTTGCAAACCAAACTATTAGTTTTACGTCAAAAACTGCAAGTATATGGGTCATTACTTGTATTTAAAAACAGATATCATCCCAAAGAGATTGATGTTAGTCACCACTCAATTTAGGTCAACCTTTGTTTAAAAAAACAATTTCAAAAGATTAAAAACTTGAAATTAAATGAGAATTAATTAAGCTAGCAATTAACACCCAATTAAGACCAAGTGCAGTAATTTGAAGGCTAAGGTTTAAAATTAGGAGTCACTCTATCCCTATTTTACTTCCCTCTTGTATTCTTGCTCCAATTATACTTGACCCAAGATTTTCTAATGTTCAACTACCCTCTCTCAAGGCGTAATTGGTTAACCCTAACTGAGTGGATTAGAATTAGTTATGCTATCTCTAGACTTACCAACTTTTCCTGATCCTTCAATAAGATTTTAAGCGCTCCTATAGGTGATTTTTAACAAACAGCTAAGATATCTCTTCAACTTTTGAAAAAGCCTGAATATTTATTAGGTCCATTGGGAGCTAACTCTCGCAATGGACCTAACTCTCGTTACACTACCCAACTCAAATAACCACACTCACCCTCTTGGTCTTTTGTATGGTTTAAGCACAATAAATATCAGAAAACATATTTCATTGAATCAAAATAATGAGAGTTCCACAAGTAGTTCAAGAATAACTCCTACAAAATGTTTAGCTACTCATATTCGTGACCAATCCAACAAAATCCATGTTTTTCACACTAAAACTTATAAAGAGAAAAGAATAAAAACTGGGTAAAGTCAAGAACTCCTCCTCTCTACTTCAAAAAGCTGGAAAAAAAACTCTAAAGCTTTATATTGTAGCTACTTTTCCAAGATAGATTCTGTGTTTTCCTCTTTGGCTAGCCTCCAAAAGACTCACTTTTTCTATTTTTTAGTGTCTGCCAATAGATGGAGGCTCCTATGGTTTTGACCTAATTTTTACAAGTTATGATTGTCACCCTCGTGCACAAGCACGATTGTAACAGAGAGGTAATCATCTATAATTTGCACAATTGTACACAAGCACGATCGTGATAGAGAGGTAATCGCTCATGCGCAAGCACGATCGTGATAGAGAGGCAGTCTTCTGTGGTGCAGGATAACTTCGTTTGTTTCTTCTTCCTCCTAAAAGGCCTAGTCGAGTTAGAGGTATAGCTTCTCCAAGTAATCAGCTCCCACTTTTTGAGTCCTATGATTCTTCCTCCTTAGCAATCAGCATACTCTTGCTTACCTTATAGCACATGAAAGAAATTCCAGCAGTAAGGACCAAGAATGCTCATAAGAGCATAAAGCATATTCTGGTACTGCCTCCCATTCAGTGCCTTAGCCTATATATGCTTTCGACCAACCTCAAGTGGAAGTGGGAAAGATGCAGTGCTTCAGATTGCACCAACTGTTGATCTAATAAGAAGAGTCATGGCAATCCCAGAAAAGGAAAACTTATTAGAAATGTTAAGTTTAGTAGTATGCAAACCTCGATAGCTTTGCTAGGAGCAACTCGGATGACATTAACCTAATTCTTAGTTCTTGATGCTCAGGCTAACGCACAGTCATGGGTTAGCATGTTCGTCCATGTGTTACGCTCTGGAGCATACACCTCCGTGCGTTAGGCTGCATGGTTGTACATGCTCTTGGTAAATGCTTCATTTCATTAAATTCTGAAGAAGAGAAGAGAGGAGAGAGGTGAGAGAAAATTAGTTGGTTCGTGGCTTGGCTAATAAGACAGAATAGTATAAGAGTAAGCGTGTCTTTAAAATTTAACAAATTACGATGTCGTTTTTATCTTAGATAGAATAAAACAGGGTTAAATTGGACATAAAATCTGGACTAGTAAAAAGATTACTTATTCCCAGCATTGTTCTAATTATAGTAATCCTTAATATTAGGAAGATAGAAGCCGTCCGTGAATAATCAGTAAGAGAGCACGTCCGGTAAGAGATCGGTAATTCAAGATCTAGTTTCGTCTCTTCACCATTCCTCTCTCTCCATTAACTTCTGCTTGTGAAATGCAAAGCAAATGCTTAAGCATTCTTGCCACTGGGAAGAGAACAACATCGTTTAGAGAAGACACAAGAGATAGCAATTTACGTGATTGATTAAAGAAACTAAGATCGTTCCTTTGTAACTCATCCATTTAGATCAAGAATTATCTGTAGAAGCATAAAGCTGGAGTGTCCATCTGCTTCAGGAGTGGACAAGTCATCTAGATATATTTGGAGATTCTTAGCTTAAAGGTATATTCTCGGCCACTAACAACGAAGCCACACTCTCCATCTTTGTTCTTGTTTGAGACATATGAGAAGAAGTTCGCTCAAGGTGAGTTATGTCCATTGAATCTGGGAAAGGTAAAAGTTTTATTCCTTTTTAGTTAATTCATATATGGGTTTATGACAGCAACTGACTTGATTCTTGGGCTTGAATTTTCTCGTTGAATTTACTTTGTTTATTATTATTTTTATGGGTTGTGTTTTTTATTAATTTCTTTGCAAGTTATTTGGTCTTTGGCATACTCTATACTCTCAAACACTACTTTTTGATCCCGTAAAAACTATTATTTGAACTTGTTTCAAGTTTTTCTCCACACTCCACACTCCATTTGTGCTTCGTTTGGATCAACTAAAGCTACGGTGGATCTTACTTATCAAGTTCAAATAAGCAACTCTCCCGTTAACCCCTCCATAGAAGATGAGGTTCTTCATCAGACAAGGAAAAAATATAAACGGCATCATAGTGATACTGATAAGGAGCTTGGAATGAATGAAACGGAACAACCAATGGTAGATGGAAGTGGCCAATTTGATCTGAAGGCCCAGCTCGTTTCTGACAAGGAGCGCTTAACGATTCAGTCTCACGATGCTTGGGAGGATTGGACAACTAGCCATGAATATGATGATATTATCATTGATGATGAGGTTTCTGATTCGGAGGATGGAGTAGATGATGAATCAAAGGTGGTTTTTACAAAGGCTGAAAAATAAGAGCTACGAAGGCCATGGCATAATGCTCTCATTATAAAGCTCCTGGGAAAGGTACTGGGTTACAAGGTTCTCATTTCACAAGTTATTCACATGTGGCAGATTGATGGAAACTACAAGATCATTGATCTAGGATAGGATTATTTTCTTCTCAAGTTTGAAAAGAAAAGTGATTATAAACATGTTTTATATGGTGGTCCTTGGGTGATCAATGGGCATTATCTAACGGTGAGACAATGGACACTCTATTTCAAGCCCACTTCAAATCAGATCAACTCCATTATAGGATGGGTTCGTTTTTCAGAATTGCCTTTGGAATAGTACTAGACTCTAGCATTGAAGAGAATTGCGTCAATGGTAGGGAAGGTGATTCGTATCGATTGAACTACTCAAAGTGTAATGTGTGGAAACTTTACCCGTGTATGTGTTGAGTTAGATCTCCTCAAGCCTTTGAGGTCTTCCATTCTTGTTGGCAAATTTCTCCAGAGAGTTGAATATGAAGGTCTTCAATTGATTTGTTTCAAATGTGGTAAATTTGGCTATAAGTGAGACGCATGTCTTGATGATAAACAGATGCCAAAAAGCAATGATAGAGGATCTGATCAATCTGATCAATATGATAAAGCTGACGAAGTGACCAACGTTAAGTCTTCGATGCATTTGAAAAATTCACACCCTGATGAGAGTTCCTTCGGACCTTGGATGTTGGTCCAATGTCATTCTCGGCGGTCATTGACAGATGGAGCTAACAAAGGAAAGAATTCTATGGGGATTGATACTTGGCATAACCAAAGGAATAGATTTTCCATGTTAGCAAATAAGTTTGACCTCATGAGTCAAGCTAGAGACAAACACTGTTAATCTAGGAAATTTGCTGGTAGTCAACGAAAAATTATTTACGCAGATGCTCAGGTTTGGCATCCTAAAGTTTCTATTGGTATTCAAATTTCCTCTCCCGGATTTAGTAACGATAATGGCTTTAAAAGGCCAAAGGAAAAATTTGAAGACTCAACTAAAGGGAAAGCGGATCTCTTTCCGTCTACACAGTTCATGGAACCACTGCCTGGCTTTTATTTTCATGCGGGCTGTTCTACTGATGTGGTTTTTAAGGCTCAACATTTAGGTTCTCGAATTAAACCTTCCAAAAATGGGTCTACCTCTTCCACTTTAGCACAACCAATTATTAGCCCATCACATAGGCCTAATTTTGGTATTACAATAGAGCCCAATGGGTAGTTCTAGTGATACAACTCTTATTGATCAGGAGGACCATGAAGATAATTCCGAAGATGTGATATCGTCCATTGCTGCTGAAAGGCAAGAAGATGAAATTAATGATAAGGGGGATGAGGATGCGATGATGTATGATTAAACTACCTGGTCTTTCTGTTTCTCTATTGTTTATGACGATTCTTTTCTGGAACATTAGCAAAGCTGCTAGCTTTGTTTATAAAAGGAATATCAAGGAGCTTGTTAGAAGCCATAAAGTAGAAATTCTTATTGTCGCAGAACCTCAGATCAGCAAAGGGACAGCAGATAAGGTCATTCATAGTTTGAGGTTTGACGGGCATACTAAAGTGGATGCAGTGGGTTTCTCTGGTGGTATTTGGGTGCTTTGGAAAAATTCAATTGACAATGTTTAGGTGTTTGAAATGGGTGGTCAATTCTTGACTATTCTTATTACGTCACCAGAAAAAGTTACATGGGGACATATGGCCGTATATTCGATTCTTGCGGCAATTACTTGGCAATTCTTTTGGGATTATTTGCAAGAGTTTTCAAATTTTGATGGACTCCCTTGGCTTATTCTTAGAGATTTTAATCAGATTTTGTCAAGTGAGGAAAAGCAAGGTGTTAATCTAGAACCTTTACGGCATATCAAGGATTTTTATAAGGTTGTTGCTCGTTGAAAACTTGGTGATCTTGATGCCCAAGGTTGTTGTTTTACTTGGTCTAATAGGCACTTTGTATTCAGACTTATTCGAAAGAAATTACACCGTGCCTTATGTAGTGTGGAATGGAGGCATTCTTTTCTTGAGGCTTTTGTGCATAATTTACCTTATACTCATAGTGATCATTGCCCAATTTTAGTTTTGTTTGAGAAAAGGCTTGTTGCTAATCGTTATGCCAGGCCCTTTTGTTTTGAAGCTGTATGGCAAACCCATTCTTCTTTTTCTCAGGTCCTTCTTGCTAGTTGGAAAATTGATATTGAGCTGCATTCTAATCTTCACAATGTCCAGCTTACTCTTTAGCATTGGAATTTACAAACATTTGGGAATATTTTAAAATGGAAACATGTTTTGTTAGCTCGACTCAGTGGCACTCAGAGAGCGTTGGAATGTACTCCCAATCTGTTTCTTTTTGCTTTGGAAAAAAGGTTGTGTGCTGCGTATAATGAGGTCCTTAATCAAAAGGAATTGTTATGGTTTCAAATATCAAGAGAGAATTGGGTTCAACTTGGTGATCATAACACACGTTTCTTTCATACCACTATATTAGTAAAAAGGAACATAACACACGTTTCTTTCATACCACTATATTAGTAAAAAGGAATAGGAACCAGATTCATATGATTAAAGATGGGAATGGTAATTGGATTTGGGACGAAGTACAAGTACGAGAGAATGTTTTTCATTATTTTTATCAAGTATATTTGGCTGAACCTTTGCAGTTAGATTTTCAACAGGTTTGTCCAAGGTGTTCACAGCCAATCGAGGAGCGTTTCCTTTTGGATATTATTCATATTCCACAAGCCGATGAGGTCCATGCAACTTTGAAACAGATGGCTCCCTTCAAATCTCCTGGTCTGGATGATTTTCAGGTAGGCTTTTATCAGGCTAATTGGCCCATTGTAGGAAATTCTTTGGTTTCTTTTATCTAAGATCCCTTTACAAGAGGGAGTTTTGATGATACTCTAAGTCGTGTGTTAGTTTACCTTATCCCCAAAATTGATCATCTGGAAATGGTTGCTCAGTTTCGTCCAATTTCTCTTTGTAATATTTCAGTAAAGCTCATGTCCAAGATCATTGTGAATCACCTCCGACCTTGGCTCCAACAGTTTATAACACCTACTCAGAATAGTCTTATTCCAGCCAGCGGTACTTCAGATAATATTATTCTTGTTCAAGAGACTATTCACTCTTTCTCTCAAAAGAAAGGGAAAAGTGGTAGCTAGATGATGAAGATTGATTTGGAAAAGGTTTATGATCGTATTGGAAGATGCGAGATTTCCTTCTACCACTGTGTTGGATCTCGCTTTTAGGATTTTTATATTTTTATTTTATTATAATTATTTTATTAAATTATCAAGCATGAAACTAGATTAGAATTTATGAATTAGAAATTTTTGGAGTATAATATGGT
>JAOQML010033098.1:0-11079 GCA_027568935.1 Erythroxylum urbanii | reverse complement strand
TCAGTAACGTTTTAACAAACTTACCAACAGAAAGTAGCAAACCGTCGGTACATCTGCCGATGAAATAACATTATCCGTCAGTAACTTTACCGACAGTTATGGTCCATATGCAATTATTAGCTACGGCCGTTTCTACGATGTCTTTGTCCGTCGGTGAAGTCCGTCGCTAAACTTATTTACCAATGGAATGTTGATGTTTTCTGTTGGTAATTTCCATCGCAAAACGACATTTTTCTTGTAATGGCACAAAGAACAAGCTTTGGAAGTTTAAACTTCTGCGAACAATTTTCCTATTTAAGAAGATGAGATGATAATGAAAGCTTCCTTTGAGATACACCAGAAAAGACATTACCACTGAAAGATAAATAGATGATAACCAAACTATTAAAAAAACAACTAAGAGTGTATGCTTGTATGTTTGTGTGTGTGTGAAGGCGATAATACATTGCTTCCCCTTCATGGTCTTAAAAGTACAACCATATTAGTAGCAACAATGTTGTCCTTTACTCCTCGTAAGGAGTTTGCACCACATGCTACTTAAAGAAGATTGAATACTAAGAATGAATTTTTATTCTTTTGTGAAATGGACTCCAAAAATAGAACATATCCATGGTTAAGAGATTGGTTGTCTGGTTATCAGTAACATGACAAGCATTGTGACCATACCCTAGTCCTCCATAAAAAAAGAAAGCATTTCAAACTTCATATTTAGGATCTAGACCAAAGTTAGCTTCTGAAATGATTTTTAAGTTAGTATGCGAGATACTAGTATCAGCAGTAACGACTATTGCCTTATAGTAGAGAACTATAAACTTTTAACCACACATAACAATGGAACATGCCAAAAAAGTCTTATTCTAACAGTAGTAAAGCAAGAATTATCCATAATAAAGGAGTCATGTTGATATTTCTATATGGTATGAAGAATGAAGTGAAGTTAAATATATAGTAACCAACACACTTGGGGAAATGCCACATCTAATTTCCTTAGTCTTCTATGCTTTCCAAGTGAAATGGGTTGGCAATTTAATAACTTTACCCATAATTAAAAGAGAAAAAGATTGAAAATAATGCAATTAAGCTTACCTAAGCCATTGAAAAATATAGGGAAGTTTAAGTTCACAAGAACTTGTCATCTACACAACAATTTGAAGGCTCATCTATAGATCACATAGTGGAACTTTGACATGTCCCATCCTAAAGCGCACAACTTTAGTAAAAGGATAACTCGACAAAAAATAAGTTGGACACCATAGAAACAAAATGTCCATCCTCAATAAAAGAAGAAAAAAAAAGAAGTTGGACATTAAAAAGAATATATACTTAAAATACTAAGATGTACATGAACTGAGAAGATTTTGAAGACTAACCTTAGAAAGGTTGTATTCTAAACTCAGTGATGAAACAAATGTCAGTAACTAACTTATATATGCGTGTCTTAAGCATTTCCAGATTTCTTTGCCCTTTACTTGACTAGTATGAAAATTTGCTAGCAACCATGTCTCTAGGCTCAAGGGTATTTCGGATGCTTTCTAA
The DNA here is from genome assembly GCA_027568935.1 of Erythroxylum urbanii. Lineage (NCBI taxonomy): Eukaryota > Viridiplantae > Streptophyta > Magnoliopsida > Malpighiales > Erythroxylaceae > Erythroxylum > Erythroxylum urbanii. The sequence continues at coordinate 9,543 of JAOQML010033098.1, read as the reverse complement.
CGGATAATTGTCAGCACTAAAAGCACTTATTGCATCATAAACCATTCTCTAAGAGGAAATGATGTATAACCTTGGCAAGAACACTATAAGCTCTGTGTTCCATTTCAAGGTTTTCCAATCCCATAAACTTTCTATGTAACACCCCACTCCCCTCAGACATAAGCACGTGCGCCCTTCGGTCACACGTGCACATGCCTGATAAAAATGATGTGTTACCTATCTCACTTTCACTTTATCACATGGCATCGTTATCAAAATCAAAAATCACATATTTGTTAAAATAAAAAATTTCCTCATTTTATATCATAACCATAATGTACATTGTAGCTTTAAGTTCAACATCATCCATAAATATACAACATTGTCCTATGAGCATAAACAGCTTAGTCTACACAGTATGCTACAATCATGAGGAATGCACATAAGTTATTAACAAACTATGTCTTCAATACCCAGCTAACCGATATTTGAGCCATATCAAATTGTTCAAGTTGCACAAAATATGCTTCTATGGAGTTTTAGAAGCTAGGTCGTCTCACTCTCGAACTTGAAATTGTCAACTTTCAATTTTGGTGAGTTTTGCGAACTCAATAGAGTAACCATCCTCGATGGTTGACTCATGTTATAACACACAATCAATCATAAACATATTGTCACAAAGTTTATATTAACTTGATTAGCATCAAGATCTATCACCAACAAATTGTATTCAATCAAACAATTGAATCAAACGATTACTTCCTAACACTTGAATAAAACATAATCATTGGTTTAATACCATGTATTCAATCATCAAACATTCTTACAGCTTTACAAAATTCAAATTATATATATGCATGCTATATGTATGAGACTCATATTTGTTTTTACATTTTTGTGACTGTGTACTTTTTCAGTATCTCATATTATCAGGCTTATTGATCACAGCGAGCCTTAGGCTCTAATAACATATATGTTTGAACTTTAAGCTCTTTTCAGTCGCAGTCTTAGTCAATAGCATCACTAGTCACAACTACCTTTATATTACATATATTGAAATGAAATGCATGCCACAATTCATTCAACACAATCAATCATTTTCATTCATGCACATTATCTCAGTCGATACAATCAGTCATAACATTCAGTCACTTTCAGTTGAGAAGCATTTAGGCAGTCTCATTCACATACAAGTAGCACTTCCAATAAGATTTACATGCATCAAACGCCTAGGACAATTTATCTCCGGAATTCAAAACACAATCAGCACATATCAAATTCAATTAGTAATTCTCATTCACAAACAAGAAGCACTTCCAATGATGTTTACATGCATCGAACGCCTCGGATAATTATTGTCCAAAAATTTAGTACACAATCAGTACAATTAATCATATTTCAAATTCAATTCAGTAACATCATATCAAATTAAAGTGAGACCATCTTAGGTTACTCACAATTGCTCCCTTAAGCCTATTACCTTGATGTTCCAGCAATATCAGGATGTGGTCGTGCTACTTGCTCTCCTATATACATTAACACAATTTCACATTACTGTACTACTTATATAACTAGGTAAAGACATATATATCAAAAGGCATCATGTATCATGCATGTGAAATGACAAATTCTCGGGTATATTTTAGTAACAAATTGATGCAGATACCAATTTTAATCCAATAGTGCCAAAATTCACATACTAAATCACTATTCCAACTTTTGCTAAAAGCATCTCATTTGGATCAACTTTGCATAAGCATTAAGATCAAGAAAATGATGTATTTCTATAATACTTTCTTATAGACAATTTTTCCTTTGTGTCTTAAGTTTCTAATGATACCAAGATCATATAATTTGGTTTATTATTCTCTGAGTTATGCTGAAAAAGACCACAGACTATGTACATTTGGAAGTTGGGCTAGAGCATGATGATGAAGTCAAGGTGTACAACCCATATCTCCCAATTCGAATATCCAAAAATTACAAACTTTATACCAATTTAAAGCTAAGAGAATAAGCTACAACTTTGGTGAAGACATATCTATCTGATTCGGCCTACATCAATACAGTTTATTCGATACCTACAGGATATGATTTCTATCACTGGTAGTGTTATAGTTTAAGCCGAGACTCACATTCAAGTTAAATTTCAAGACCCTTAAGAACGGAATTTAAATTCAATTTCGTATTAAAATTTGTAGCCAAATGTTTCTAATTTATTTTTAATTAAGAATCATATCATTTAGAGCTATAAGGATCAAGTTATATTCAAAATACTGAAGCATATTCAATGAAAATTATCCAGTTCATAACATTCCAGCACATTTCCTCACTTTCATCCAATCAATCTTTTTCAAACCAATTCAGATGACTCTAAATTTTTATGGAGAGAAAGAACAATGTCTTAGGAGTCTATTGGTTTAAGTTCCAAGTCATTTGGAGATCTGATGACGAAGTTGTGGCTAAAAGAAGCAATACAGTTCTGTTTTGGAAAAAACCATCGGGTGCAACTCCTCGTCTCTTTTCTCTAAAAAACGCAGTCTTCTTCTTCTTCCATTTTTTCCCCAGATTTTCTCACTTGTATCTTATTCAATTAACACATATGAAACTTAAACCAACTCTTTTACTTCCATTTCAGCTCATCGTAACTCAAACAAATCAAAAATCTAGGATTCAATATAATCTTCCAAAAACGCATATTACTGTTCACGCAAATTCCATACCCTCTGCATGTTTTCATTTTTTTCTATCTTACATTCTTCAGATGCTTTTTTTTTCACCTTCTTGTACACCATTTCTAACTTATATTCTCCACATTTCCACTCCCATTCTAGCTCACCTTACTTAAAAAACAACTCAAATACAAGATTGATACAAGTACCAAAACCATTCATGTAAACCATCACCTTCTTCCTCCTCTCTCTCTACTGCAAATTTTGTTTTCATGAACAATAACAACCCACAAACCAAAACAGAACCAATATTCACTTACATATGCATGAAAACATCATCTCTTTTTCATTTATCATCATTATAACCATGAAAATGAAAGCACAACTTACTTGTTTTTACTCCAACTCTTCAAAATCACACGCAACCTAGTCAACAAGGTATTCGGTGATGAAGAACATGGAAGAGAGTTTTCGGTGTTGAATGTTTCAGTAAAGAACAACAACTTCCGTATTCTTTCCCTAACCAAAACATGGTCTACGTGGATTGCTATTTCACTGCCACATGTCACCAATGCATGTAGGCCATTTGTCACTTATTTGTACTACCACACGTCACAATGCTATTTGTCTATTTGTCCCTTATTTTTCCTAGTCCAAAAATACCCCAAAATTTTAAAATTTTTCTAAAATTCACCAAAAATTATGAAATAATAATAATAGTCTCCAAATCAATTTTCAACACATTAAAATCACAATTCACATTTTAATCTCATTATAACTTAATTATGCCCGGAAAATATCAATGAATGCATGTATAATTATTTTAATGTATCAAAAATAAATATTCACATATGTGTGAATATACAATGATGCATGAGCATGTAATATACTTAATAATTTCTCACTGTACTCTCAATTCACTATTTTGGGGTTTAGCCTCGAACATAGGATGTTACAATTCTCTCATCCTTAAGAAATTTCGTCCTCGAAATTTTTACCTAAATGAGGAAACAGGTGGGGATATGCCTTTTTCATATGCTCCCCAGCTTCCCACGTTGCTTCTTTACTCGAATGATTGTGCCATAGGACTTTTACCATTGGAATTTCCCGATTCCTCAACCGTTTCATCTGATACCCAATTATCTGAACTGGTTTTTCAACATAGCTCAAGTTACTAGTAACTTTAATCTCCTGAGCTAGTATCATATATGTTGGGTTTGATCTATATTTCTTAAGCATACTCACATGGAATACGTCATGTATCTGAGACAACTCAATAGGTAAGGCTAACCAATATGCCAAAGGTCCAATTCTCTCAAGAATTTCATAAGGATCAATGTATCTCGGGCTCAACTTGCCCTTTTTACCAAACCTCAATACGCCTTGCCAAAGCGACACTCTCAGAAATACTTTATCCCCGACACCATACTCCATATCCTGACGATATTGATCCGCATAACTTTTCTGTCTATCTTGAGCCATTTTTAATCGACTCTGGATCAGTTTCACCTTATCTATAGTATCTTGGATCAATTCAGGACCTTCTATCATTCTCAAACCTTCCTCATCCCAATATAGAGGCGATCGATATTTTCTACTATACAGTATCTCATATGGTGCCATTCCGATATTGCTATGATAATGGTTATTATATGCGAATTCAATCAGTGCTATGTATTGATCCCAAGCTCTCTGAAACTCCAATATACATGCTCTAAGCATATCCTCAATAGTCTTGATAGTTCTCTCACTCTGTCCATCTGTTTGAGGATGAAATGCAGTACTAAAATTTAGCTTTGTGCCCATAGCTGATTGCAAACTCTTCCAGAATCTCGAAGTGAATCTGAGATCCTTGTTCGATACAATAGACACCGGAATCCTGTGCAATCTAACCACCTCATTTACATATCTCTGGGCCAACTAGTCTAGAGAGTTATTCTCTCTTACTGGTATGAAATGGGCCGACTTAGTCAATCGATCCACCACAACCCATATCGCATCATTTTGCCTCGGAGTCTTAGGCAATTCCATTATAAAATCCATAATAATTCGTTCCCATTTCTACTCCAAAATAGGCAACGGGTGTAACTTCCCAACTGGAGCCTGATGCTCAGCCTTAACCTACTGGCATGTTATACATTTAGAAACATACTCCGCTACTTGCTTCTTCATTTCGGGCCACCAGAAATGTTGCTTTAATGTATTATACATCTTGGTCGTGTCAGGATGCATAGCATAAGTAGCTATGTGAGCTTCCTCTAGGATTTCCTTTCTTAGATCATCGACATTATGCACACACAGTCTCTGCTTTAGCCATAATATTTCATCTCTCAATTCAAAGTCAGACTATGAATTCATTTTAACTTTCTCAATCAATTTCATCATCTCAGGATCATCACTCTGAACTTTTCTAATTCTATCATGCAACATTGGTCTCAATTTTAATGTGGCTGTCAATGCTTCATTATGCTCGAGATTTAAAACTCTCAACTGAATCAGGCTTGGTAACCTCAATATCTGAATCTGAGCTTCACATAGCTAGACTGCTATATGACTTTCTACTCAGTGCATCAGCCACAACATTTGCTTTCCCTAGATGATACTCAATCGTGCAGTCATAATCTTTTAACAACTCAATCCATCTCCTCTGTCTCATGTTTAGCTCTTTTTGACTCAGTAGATATCTCAAACTCTTGTGATCAGTGTATATTTGAAATGTCTCACCATATAAATAATTTCTCCAAATCTTTAGAGCAAAGATTACTACTGCAAGCTCTAAATCATGTACCGGATAATTCATCTTAAAAGACCGTAATTGTCTCGATGTATAGGCTATTACCTTGCCATGCTGCATCAATACACACCCCAGTCCTTGATGTGATGCATCACTGTATACTACATATCCACCATATCCCGATAGAATAGTCAACACTAGTGCTGTAGTCAACTGATGTTTCAACTCCTCAAAGTTTCTCTGACACTCGTCATTCCATCTAAATGCCACATTCTTCCTCAGAAGTTTAGTCATAGGGGTCGATATCAAAGAAAATCCCTCGACAAACCTTTGGTAATATCTAGCTAATCCAAGGAAACTTCAGATCTCTGATAAATTCTTCAAAGTCTCCCATCTCATTACTACTTCTATCTTCATTGGATCCACTAGAATACCATGCCCAGTTACTATGTGACCCAAAAATACCACTTGATTAAGCCAAAATTCACATTTACTGAATTTGGCATACAATCGTTTTTCTCCCATAATCTGCAAAATCATTCTTAAATGTTCAGCATGTTCCTCTCTGCTTTTCGAATATATCAAAATATCATCAATGAATACAATTATAAACTAATCCAGGTAGGGCCGAAACACCTTATTCATCAATGCCATAAATGTAGCTGGGGCATTAGTCAACCCAAACGGTATTACTAAGAACTCGAAATGCCCATACCTACTTCTGAAAGCACTCTTTGGTGCATCAGCCTCGACTATCTTTAGCTGATAATACCCAGATCTCAAATCAAGCTTGGTGAACACTTGAGCTCCTTACAATTGATCAAATAAGTCGTCAATTTTAGGTAACGGGTATTTGTTCTTCACTGTAACCTGATTGAGTTGCCTATAATCAATGTACAACCTTAAAGTGCCATCTTTCTTCTTTATAAATAACACTGGAGCTCCCCAGGGTGAAACACTGGGTCTAATGAATCCCTTCTCAAGCAGTTCCTGCAACTGAATCTTCAACTCCTTTAGTTCCACAGGTGCCATCCTATATAGAGGAAAGGATATAGGAGCAACACCTGAAACTAAATCAATCATGAACACTGTTTCCCGATCTGGAGGCAAACCAAGTAATTCAACGGAAAACACATCTAGGAATTCCTTAACCATAGGAATATCATGTACACTCTGCTCAACTCGAGTATCAATCACGTGGGCCAGATAAGCCTCACATCCACCATACATTAACTTCAAAGCACTCACAAATAAGATCAGTCTGGCTGGCACTGCTTGGCTAATACCTCTGAATACTGCTCTCGGCTGATTAGGAGACTCTAAAATTACTTCCTTCGTATAGCAGTTTATGATGGCCCTATAAGCAGTGAGCTAATCCATGCCTAGAATAATATCGATCTCCTTTAACTATAGTACAATCAAGTTTGCTTCTAACTCTGTTTGATCAATTTAAATCAAACACTTCTTGCAGACCTCCCCAATTACGATGGGACTACCTATCGGTGTACTTACCTCTAATCCACATCTCAATAACTCTCTATCACAATGCAATCTAGATGCCATATGTGGTGTGATAAATGAATGTGTAGATCTAGGATCTAGTAATGCATAAACCTTAAAAGTAAATAGTGGTAACACACCTGCAACGACATTTGGAGACTCTTGAGTCTTTTGCCTCATCATAGTATATACTTTGGCCTGAGATTATGGTTGATTGCTCCGTACCTCAGTCCTCCCAATAATATTCCCAGAACTCATCCTGCCTCTGCCACGGCCTCTTTGTCCAGTCCCACTGGCTTGACTCTGCTGAACAGTGGGTTCTGTTGTCGTACTTCCTCTCCCCCCATACTGTGCTCCAAATATAGCAGAACAAACCTTAATTCGATGATCAAGTTCGCCGTACCAAAGACAAGCTGCTATTAACCTCCATCATTCACCACTGTGCTTATTCCTACAACGTTCACAAGCTGGCAACTGACCCGATACTGTACCTCTATTATTCCCAGACTGTACAAAACTTCCTCTTTGTCTGAATCTCGACTGTCTAAATCTAAACGGTGGCCTGAAAGCTCGGTTCTGTCACTTACTGAACCTTCTACTAAAATCTCCTTGAGAATCACTGGGCCTCTTCTGTCTCGACTCAAATCTGTGCTCAGTTTGACTATCATTCAACAACTATTCAATGTGGATCGAGGCAGCTGGTAATTCTGTAAAATTACCCAAACTAGAAATGGTTAACCTCATCTGGATGTCCATAGTTAGCCGTCTTCAAACCTCCTACATTTGTCTTCCTCAGTAGGAACCAAGACAGTGGCATAACACATCAGTTCATTAAATTTCACTTCATACTCTACTACAGTCATATTGCCCTGTTTCAAATCCATAAATTCTTTCTTCTTTCTATCCATGTAGATCTTAGGATATAGTTTTCCTTAAAGACTCTCAGAAAGTCTTCCCAGCTCAAACTACAGGGCCTGATGGTAATACCTGGAACAATTTTCCACCACTGGTAAGCTGGGCCTTGCAGTAGAGATATAACATAGTCAAACCTCTCGTTCGATTCACAGCCCGTCTGATCAAGGACCCTCTCAGTTCTTTCTAACCATCCCTCAGTCTCTGCAGGGTCTGTGCTTTCGTAGAAGTCCACAGCCCCCTGCTTTCACAATTTATCATACCTCCTTTCCCTTCTCTTGGAAATCCTTAGAGGCATTCTCTCAATTCGAGATACTAACGACTCTCTACTGGCTCTTTCCAATAACCTATAACACACAATAACTTTAATTATCATCCGAAGTTTTCACAACAATTTATGCCTAACATTAGTACATATCCCTACAGGTGCCAACCATGCTCTGATACCACCAACTTTAACACCCCACTCCACTCAGACACATGCATGTGCACCCTTCGGTCACATGTACATATGCCTGATAAAAATGATGTGTTACCTATCTCACTTTCACTTTATCACATGCAATCGTTATTAAAATCAAAAATCACACATCTGCTAAAATAAAAAATTTCCTCATTTTATATCATAACCATAATGTCCATTGTAGCTTTAAGTTCAACATCATCCATATATATACAACATTGTCCTATGAGCATAAATAGCTCAGTCTACACAGTATGCTACAATCATGAGGAATGTATAAAAGTTATTAACAAACTATATCTTCCATACCTAGCTGACCGACCTTTGAGCCATATCAAATCGTTCAAGTTGCACAAAATATGCTTCTATAGAGTTTTAGAAGCTAGGTCATCTCACTCTCAAACCTGAAATTGTCAATGTGCAATTTTGGTGAGTTTTGCGAACTCAATAGAGTAACTATCCTCGATGGTTCACTTATGTTATAACACACAATCAAACATAAACATATTGTCACACAGTTTATATCAACTTGATTAGCATCAAGATTTATCACCAACAAATTGTATTTCAGTCAAATAATTGAATCAAACGATTACTTCCTAACACTTGAATAAAACACAATCATTGGTTTAATACCATGTATTTAATCATCTAACATTCTTACAGCTTTACAAAATTCAAATTATATATATGCATACTATATGTATGAGACCCATATTCGTTTTTACATTGTTATGACTGTGTGCTTTTTCAGTATCCTGTATTATCGGGCTCATTGATCACAGTGAGCCTTAGGCTCTAATCACATATATGTTTGAGCTTTAAACTCTTTTCAGTTGCAGTCTCAATCAATAGTATCACTAATCACATCTGCCTTTAAATTACATGTATTGAAATGAAATGCATGCCACAATTCATTCAATACAATCAATCATTTTCATTCATGCATATTATCTCAGTCGATACAGTCAGTCATAACATTCAGTCACTTTCAGTTGAGAAGCATTTAGGCAGTCTCATTCACATACAAGTAGCACTTTCAATAAGATTTACATGCATCAAAAGCCTTGGACAATTTATTTTCAGAATTCAGAACACAATCAGTACATATCAAATTTAATTAGTCATTCTGATTCACATACAAGGAGCACTTCCAATGTAACACCCCACTCCTGCCGGATCCGAACCCAATATCGATGGTGATACCCGAGTCCGTGCCCCGCGAGGGTGGCGTGTCACATCACTTAACAATTAAAACTCGGTACACATTTTAAATACTCTTC
>JAOQML010033090.1:0-11079 GCA_027568935.1 Erythroxylum urbanii | reverse complement strand
ATCTACTATGCATGTGCATGTATGAATGCATGCATATGTCACTGTTCACTAGCAATTGGTGAGGGGATGTTACAAAATAAGGCCAAGTAGTGCATGACTTTGAAGACTATTGGAGTGAAAAGGTTGTTGATGGGCTTTATTGATGGAACATAAATTACACAATTGAGAAAAAATTTTTGTTGTAGCAACTGGAAGAGAGAAATTCTTAACAAGATGTTGAACTATTCGAATAGATGGATGCCCAAGGCTTGTGCCACCCATCAATCGAGGTTCGTTCATGCACATTCGCAACCATTTTGGATGAGGAGAACGTCATTGATTCTAGAAAAGTGTAAACACCGTTTTCACATACTCCTCAAAGTACAGTCGCCCCCATGATCTTGTCCTTCACAAAAAATGAAACGGATGAAATTCAACAACAACATTGTTTTGATTGGTGAATTAATGAATGGAGATTAAATTTTTGGAGAGATTTGGAACACAAAGAGTATCATTTAAGGTAAATGCACGTTTAGGTGAGTGTAATTTCAAAGAAACAATGTGTGAGATAGTCAAACCTGAACCATCACCAAGAATTACTTCATCAGTACCGTCATATTCAGAGTAAATTGACAAATTTGCAAGATCACCTGTTATATTGTGAGAGGCTTCCGAGTCCATGAGCCATGATTTGTGTTTTTCATGTGAAGAGGTTACGTAGTTGGTTGTAAATGCATTAGACGGTAGCTGGGACAGCTTTTTGCAGTATGACCCATTTGCACACAAAACTAACAGCGAGGCATGTAACGTTTGTGATTATGGTTGTTCTTGCCAGATCAATTATTGGCTCGCCGTCCATCACGTTGGTAAACATTGTGCGGACGGTCTGGGCTTTGGTCTTCGTTACATTGATATCCGTTCTGTTTATAAGACTTCTTTGACAAGTCACCTCCTGATGAGGATTTTCCCTTAGTTATGTAGTTAGCTGTCATCACCATTTGCTAAGTAGCAGTCTCCAGACATCGAAGGTAAGATTCATGACTAATCAGGAGGTCGTAAAGCTCTTCAAAAGCCAGAGACTTTTCTCGTACTCAGATCGACGCAGCTATTTCCCAGAAATTAGATCCGAATCCATTCAATACATCAAGTGTTAAATCGTCATCGGAAATGGGATGATCAATAATAGTGATTTCATCAGTCAAGAGCTTCACGGCATGAAGATAGTCTGTGATTGACCGATTGTCGAGCTGAATTAAGGTGAGCTCCTCCTTTAGTTACATAACACGAGTGCGTGATCAGTTGGCATATAAGGTTTTTAGCTTGTTCCAAGCTTCATTAGAAGTCTTTTCCGTAGCAATAAATGGTGTGATTGACGGAGAGGTGGAAGCTAAAAGAGCACTCAGGGTAAGTTTATCCTGTCTATTCCAGTGGGTCTTTCACAGCTCATCAGCGGCGGTACCCGTGGAAGAAGGGCACATAAAAGAGCCTTCAACATAGTTAAGTAAATCGTAACTAATAAGAAGTGCTTCAAATTGAGCACGCCATTGAGGGAAGGTGGTGGGAGTTAATTTTTCATTGATTTAAGCAGTGATATTGAGAGCAATGAGTTATTTATCTGTTGTGGAAGGAGGTTGGGTGTTAAGAGTAAAGATTGGATTTTGATCAGAGGAAGAGGACATATTGGAGGCTTGGATCATTTTCTCGTGAGAGACTGGCTCTTCTGATACCATAATGAAGAATAAGGATTGCTATTATTCAATGAACAATTTTCCTCACACTTTTTGACAAAGTAAGTGCAGATATTTATACACAGTTAGGAAAAACTATTTATAGCAATGTACATTAATTTCATATTTTCAGCAATTGATTTTGAATGATCTTGCTTGATTTTAGGCTAGATGTGTTATGTTTTGTTTTACCCTTAATTCTTGCAATATGTCTTTATAGACCCACCCTAAGAGCCCTAGAGGATATAAATCTGGAACCCCAAGGTTCCTCAGATTTCGACGTAGCTTGTACACTTCTGCGCACAAGGAGTCGTCACATACTTAAGTGGTCAACTGCTGATTGATCACTGGTCCAACTCAGCATCAGGTTCTCAGCAGCCCTCAGGTTCCCTAGTAGCTTCAACTCTCACACTGCCTCTGAAAGCAAGACGTCCATAATTGATCCGATCAATGAGCTTTGCCTAGGGAGCTAGAGGATCATCAATAAGAAAACTTCCCATTTCTCCTCCTTTTGTGTGACTCGAACTCAAGACCTCTTGTAAGGGAGAGCCTTAAGTGAGGAGTTTACATCGTTTAGGCTATTCCTCGTTGTCAATATATAGCAAAGGTTGTCTTATTTTCACTTTAGGTGTCCATCTCTTTCGTCTCTTTCCTTTTCTATCTTCTTTCTTGTGATTTCTCCAACAAATTTGGGTATTAGAGCAAGGTAAAGAGAGTGATCAAAAAACGGTTTTTATTTATCCAAGTTCGATTCTCATTAGGCAAAAGGTAAAGTAAAAGAGCACCTGAGTGAAATACAGTGAGGCAAACACTATAGTGAATCCACAACCATAGCAAACTATGACGTTAACTCCTCTTCACAGCCCCTAATTCCAATATTCAAAGGAGAACATTACCATTTTTGGAGTCTTAAAATGAAGACTATGTTCAAGTCTCAAGAGTTATAGGACTTGGTGAAGAATGGGTTTGAAGAGCCAGAGGAGAATCAGGAAGTCGATCCACGAGTACGAGAGAACCGAAAGAAGGATGTAAAAGCTCTATTTTTCATCTAGCAGGTAGTTGATGATCAAATTTTCCCCAGAATTGTGGTAGCCACAACTTCCACTCAAGTATGGGAAACTCTACGGCAAGAGTATATGGGTGATAAGAAGGTAATTGTTGTAAAACTACAAACTCTTCATCGTGATTTTAAAACATTGGCAATGCAAGAAAAAGAGTCTGTATAAGAGTTTTTATCGAGAGTATCTGGGGTTGTTAATCATATGAAGTCATATGGTGAAAATATTAGCAATAAAATTGTTGTGAGTAAAGTTTTGAAGAGTTTAACTAAAAAATTTGATCATGTCATTGCTGCAATTAAAGACTCTAAAGACTTATCTAATTATACTTTTGATGAGTTGATGAGTTCTTTACTAGCCCATGAAGTTAGGCTTAGTAGATCCCATGAAAAAGGCGAAGAGAAGGCATTTCAACTGAAAGGAGAGTCTTTCTACAAAAGGAAGCAAGAAAATTCAGGAGGTCGAGGACAAGGCAGAGGTGGCTATCGTGGTCGTGGTTGCAGTCGCGGTAGAGGACAAAATCAATATGCTAGTGAGCAACAATAGTTCAGGAGTAATATTCAATGTCACTACTACAAAAAATACAAAGAAGTTGATTGTTGGACTAAACAGAAGGATGAACAAAAGCATGCCAACTTCACCGAGAAGCCTTTAGAGGAGAGTAACTTGTTTATGGCTCACTCAACTATAGACGGTAAATTAAATGATGTGTGGTTTATAGATAGTAGTTGCTCTAATCATATGTCAGGCATGAGATCATTATTCAAAGAGCTTGATGAGTCACAAAAATTAGAAGTTAGGTTGGGAAATGACAAGTCAATTAAAGTCAAAGGTAGAGGTATTGTTGCCATCAAAACTTCACATAGTAATGTAAAACTTCTCCATGATGTGCAGTATGTTCCTTATCTAGCCCATAATCTCTTGAGTGTTAGACAATTGATGAGTGCTAGATATTCAATTCTGTTTGACAATGATTCCTGTAGCATCCCTGATAAAAAATCAGGTCAAAAGATTGTTGGTGTTCAAATGACTCTAAATAGAATGTTTCCACTTAATGTGTCAGTTAATGATGAAAGTAGTGCATTGGTCGTTAAAGGAAGTACTGAAGCTAATCTGTGGCATTTGCGGTATGGTCATTGAAATGTAAAACGGTTACAACTATTAGGCAATAAAAATATGGTTATTGGTTTGCCTAAAATTGATACTCTTAACTTTTGTGAAGAATGTGTGTATGGAAAACAAAGTGGATCATCATTTCCTATAGGTAAGGCTTGAAGAGCCTCTACTTTTCTTGAGTTAATACATGCAGATTTATGTGGTCCGATGAGCATTGAATCTCTAGGAGGCAATAAATATTTTTTACTATTTATTGTTGATTATAGTCACATGAATTGGGTGTATTTCTTGAAATCTAAATCAGAAGCATTTGAAAATTTCAAGAAATTTAAGTCTTTTGTGGAGAAGCAAAGTGGATGTCAGATTAAGACTCTTCGAACAAATAGAGGTGGAGAGTTTATGTCAAAGGAGTCCAATATCTTTTGCGATGAGAACAACATTCGTAGAAAGCTTACAGCACCATACTCAACAAAATGGAGTGGCAGAACGAAAGAATCGCACTATTGTTTAGATGGGCAGAAGCCTAATGATTGTGAGAGACGTTCCAAAGCAATTTTGCGCAGAGACAGTAGCTACACCAGTCTATCTATTAAATATTTCACCCACTAAGGCGGTGTACAATCAGACTCCATATGAGGCCTAGAAAGGTAACAAGCACAAGGTGAGCCACTTACGGATTTTTGGATGTATAGCTTATGCTTTGCTAAATTCACATTCACGTTGTAAACTCGATGAAAAATTTGAAAAGTGTATTTTTGTCAGGTACAGTACTCAGTCCAAAGCTTATAAGCTATATAATCCTTTGAGTGGCAAGGTTTTTGTTGCGGAGCATTCATGGGTTAAACATATGAACGACGCAACAAGACTACTGCCTAAGAATACTAATTCCGTGTGAAACAAGGAATCGTAGGTGGTTTAATTTTAGTTAATCCTGAAAGTGAAATCTTTTCCTTATCTTTAGTTAATTCTAGTTCTGTTACTTCCTTCCTTATGTTATGGCAGTAGGAGTGTTATTAGGATTATGGCAATAGGAGTTTTATTAGGAAATGGAGTCTATTAAGGAATCTTAATCCTTATTTAGTTCGGAATTCTAGTTCTTTTATTATTCGTTATTGTAAGGAGATTTCTTTATAAATAGGAAGTTATTCAGCAATAAAAGGGAAGAGAATTTATTAAAAGAACCTAAGAGATCTGAAACTCTCTCTCAACGAGTTTCAAGGTTGTAGCTCCCTTTCGACGAGTTGCATTGGATTATCAATTATAGGTGCATCTAGGAGGAAGAACAAGGGTAAGAACCCTTTGTTGAGAGGAGAACCTTTGTCTCATCGTCCGGTGACTCGATCACAGACTCAGGACCATAACAATTCGATATCAGAGCCACTTACCATGGACGAGAACATCGTTGAGAAATAGTTACGTAATCTCTTGCAAGAAAACCAATCTCAAACTGATGCTAAAATAGCAGCAGCAGAATCAAAGCAGGCCACTGCAGAGGCATGAATGGTGGCTCAACTTTAACAATTATCACAACAACTTGAAACTTTACTTCGTGCAAGCAACCATAGTAAAGGAGTTGATTTCTGGGACAGAAGCAATGCAGGCTCTAACCAAAACCAAAACCAAAATTCTCACATTAATGAAGAAAACAGTAGCAGTAAAGGACGCGTGAATGGCGGAGGAACAGGGGGTTTTGTGCCGCTGTATACGAAGTTAGATTTCCCCACTTATGATGGAGCAAATGACCCATTGGTGTGGCTCCATAGGTGCGATAAATTCTTTGTTAATCAGAGAACGGCTGAAGGGGACAAGGTTGGTCTGGCCGCATTTCACATGATTAGGGAAGCCCAATTATGGTTTTACCAAATATAACAGGAGGAATCGAACATGACATGGAAGACATTCAAGGAGTATTGTACCCTTCGCTTTGGCCCACCCCTGCGGAGCAACCCTTTAGGAGAGTTAATTAGCCTCAAACAAATAGGTTCCATAGAAGAGTACCAGTGAGAATTTCAAACCTTATTAGCACAGGCAGGCATGGTATGAGCTGATCAGCAAGTCGACATGTTTATGGTAGGATTAAATGAGAATATTCGCGTTAAAGTAGAATTACACAGTCCACCAAACTTGTTACATACTATGAATCTAGCCAGGGCTTTTGAAAGAAAGTTACAACTCACCCAAAACATGAAGAAAGGCGTAAATCTTACCATTAGCTTCAATTCAAGGGGAATTTCAAATAATTCAAAATCAGACACGGTTGCTAGCAGTGCATCAACTATTTCAAGTCGTGCTTCAACTCCATTTATTAAGAGATTCACAAGAGCTGAGATGACCACTCGTAGAGGTCAAGGATTGTGTTATAATTATAATGAACAATATGTTCCTGGACATTAATGCAGGAATCTATTTTGGCTAGAAATAGAAGACGTAGAGGAAGAAGGTACTCCGGCAATATCCTTACATGCTATTACAGACGAATAACATGCTAGAACCATACAATTAACGGCAATAATTTGTGAGCAGCCATTAGCTAGTTTGGTGGATTCCGGTAGTACTCACAACTTTATTAGTTCCACAGCAGCTCAAAGCTTAGGAATTCACATTCAACCCCAAAAGAACCTTAAAGTGGCTGTAGCAATTGGGGAGCAAGTTGTGGGATTAGGCAAATGCACCAACGTACAATTTTCAATCACCAATCATCCTTTCAAGGCTGATTTTTATGTGATTCCCTTAGCTGGTTTTGATTTGGTATTAGGTATACAATGGCTATAAACATTGGGGCCAGTTTTATGGGATTTTATGTCCTTAAGAACGCACTTCGAGAAAACAGGTAACCCAGTTATGTTACAGGGACAGCCGCATCCCTCGCACTCAATAATAAATCATCTTCAAGCCGCACAACCTCAAGAGAGGGACTTGGAGAAAATACTGGCAGCTTTTGAGGAATTATTTCAAGAGCCGATAGGACTACCACCCATCCGACCATGTGATCATCGTATTAATTAACAGTCAGATATAGCCCCCATGGTGGTTCGACCCTATCGATACCCTTACTTTCAAAAAGATGAGATTGAAAAACAATGTCAGCAAATGCTATAGCAAAGCATTATCCAGCCTAGTCGATCGCCATTCTCATCCCCTGTACTGCTAGTTCGTAAGCATGATGGCATATGACAATTTTGTGTTAATTATCGGAAGCTGAATGATAAAACTATGAAGGATAAATTTCCTATCCCAGTAGTTGATGAATTGTTGGATGAGTTGCATGGCACAAAATTTTTTACTAAGCTTGATCTCCGATCCGGTTATCATTAGATTCGAATGGATCCTCAAGATGTGGAAAAGACAGCTTTCTGAACTCACCATGGCCATTTTGAGTTCCTTGTCATAGCTTTTGACTAACCAATGCCCCTTCCACCTTTCAAACGTTAATGAACGAGATATTTCGACCCCATTTACGTCAATTTGTGCTTTTTTTTGACAATATCCTTGTGTACAGCAGCTCCTGGGAGAGCCATTTGATGCATCTACAAATTGTTTTTGGACTATTACGGGCCCATCATCTCTATCTTAAGAAGTCAAAGTGCTTGTTTGGAGAACCACAAGTTTCCTATTTAGGCCATGTGGTATCAACAGGAGGTGTTTCCACCGATGCAAGTAAAATTCAGGTAGTAACTGATTGGCCTCAACCTCAAACTATCAAAGCTTTACGTGGATTTTTGGGTTTAACAGGGTATTATTGAAAATTCATTAAGGACTATGGTCAAATTGTTGCCCCATTGACAAGTATGTTAAAGAAACAAGCCTTTTAATGGAATGATGCGGCTTGAGCCTCCTTTGAAGCGTTAAAGAAAGCCTTAATAGCTGCTCCAGTGTTGAGTTTATCTAATTTTGAGGAAGAGTTTGTAGTTGAATGTGACGCATCTGGTGTAGGAATAGGAGCAGTCCTGTAACAAAATAGACCTTCTTTAGCCGAAAATTAGCAGACCGTCATCTTAAACTTACAGCATATGAATAGGAATTAATCTGGTTAATAAAGGCAGTTCAACATTAGAGACCATACCTTTGGGGTCATTCTTTTATCGTTTGAGCAGATCACTTTAGTCTCAAGTATTTACTTAAACAACAGTTGTCCACATCCCCCCAACAACACTAGCTTAGCAAGTTAATAGGATTCAACTTTTGAGTGGAATATAAGGCTGGTCGGTTGAACACTGCGGCCGACTCCCTATCACGACGTGAGGAAGATTGTGGGTTGTTGTACCCAATATCACAACCGCAAGTTGTCTTGTTCGATGAGATTCGAGAAGAGGTTCAAAATTTAGCCATTTTAATGGAAATTAAATCAAGAATTGAGCAAGGAACATCAAAACTGGGTTGGTCTTTGCGAGATGGAATGGTATTCTTCTGATCTATTACCAACCTCTTCTTTGATTAGTGCCATATTATCAAGAATCCATGATAGTACTCACGAAGGTGTTGAGAAGACGTTGCAGTGAATTCGCAAGGATTTTTATTGGTCAGGCATGAAGAACACCATCAAAGAATACGTCGTAACATGCCTAGTTTGCCAACGTAATAAAGCTGAACATTTGAGTCCAGCTGGTTTACTACAACCATTACAATTACCTCACCAAGTTTGGTCGGATATATTAATGGATTTTATTGATAGGTTACCAAAATCGTTGGGTAAAACTGTGTTATTAGTAGTGGTTGATTGATTCTCAAAATATGTTCACTTTATTCCATTGGCACATCTGTACAATGCTTGTACCATTGCAAGGGTATTCCTTGAAAATATTGTGCGACTACATGGCATTCCTAAATCTATCGTTAGTAAATGAGATGTCCTTTTTACAAATACCTTTTGGAAGGAGTTGTTTTGTTTATGTGAAACCAATCTTAATTTCTCCTCTGCATATCACCCACAATCTGATGGGCAGACCGAGGTGGTTAATCAAACCATTGAAATGTACTTGCATTGCCTTGCTAGAGATTGACCTAAGAAGTGGGTTCAATGGATTCCTTGGGTTGAATTTTGTTACTCCACATATCCCTTAAGACATCTCCATTTCAAGTAGTATATAGTAGGGAGCCTCAAAGTTTGATATCTTATGTTGCAAGAACTTCTTGAGTAGATGCGGTGGATCAAGCACTTCTTGATCGCGATGAAGGTTTAGTTAAAATTCGCACCAAACTTAGAAGCACAGCAACGAATGAAGATCGTCTATAATAAAGGACATCATGATGTAACGTTCTCTCTTGGTACTTATATGTGGTTGCGTTTACATCCATATCGTCAAAAGACAATTGCCGGCCACATTACACATAAACTTGCATCCAAATTCTATGGACCTTTCTTAGTGGCAAAACACATTGGTACCGTAGCATACCAACTAGAGTTTCCTTTGGACTACAAACTGCATAATGTTTTTCATGTGTCATTATTGAAGCCTTTCAAGGGTGAGATACTCGGTGAGCGCTACCTCTGGTTGAAGACGATATACTTGTGATCAGTCCCATGGCCATTTTTTGAATAAAGGCTGTTGGGAAATTTTGGTACGGTGGAGTGGTGGTACGACAGAGGATGCTACTTGGGAAGACGTCTTGGAGTTCAAACTAGCATTTTTGGATTTCAAGCTTAGGGATACGCTTTTTGTGGAGGAGGGGAGTAATGTTGCAGATGCATTCGTGGGTCAAACATATGAACGACATAATAAGACTACTGCCTAAGAATACTGATTCCGTGTGAAACAAGGAATCCTAGGTGGTCTAATTTTAGTTAATCCTGAAAGTGAAATCTTTTCCTTATCTTTAGTTAATTTTAGTTCTATTACTTCCTTATCTTATGGCAGTAGGAGTTTTATTAGGAAATGGAGTCTATTAAGGAATCTTAATCCTTGTTTAGTTAGGAATTCTAGTTCTTTTATTATTTGTTATTGTAAGGAGATTTCCCTATAAAGAGGAAGTTATTCAACAATAAAAGGTAAGAGAATTTCAAGGTTGTAGCTCCCTTTTGACAAGTTACATGGGATTATCAATTATAGGTACATCTAGGAGGAAGAATAAGGGTAAGAACCCTTTGCTAAGAGGATAATCTCCGTCTCATCGTCCGGTGACTCGATCACAGACTCGGGACCATAATAGTTTTAATTAGCAAGAATGTTGTGTTTGATGAAGATGCAAGTTGGGATTTTACCTCTGAGAAGATTAGTTCTCAAATTCAGTTGTCACATCTTTATGAAGTTATAACAGCAAATACAACACCAGCCTCCTCACCTTCGATAAATTCTTCTCCAACAACAAGCAATGAAACCATCAAAAACAATACCTCCCTATTGAATTCAGCATCAAGCTCCTCCAGTGAGACACCACCAAGAAAATCTAGATCACTGCGAGAGATTTATGAATCATGTTCAAAACCCGCTTGCTTTAAAGAAGCAGTTGAAATAGAAGAATGGCATGATGCAATGGTTGTTGAAATAAGAGCAATCGAGCAGAATCAAACATAGGAACTAGTAGATATACCAGATGTGTTGGCCCCAGGTATGCATATGGATTTTATGGAGATTTATTTGAAATAATAATAATTATATTTGGGAACATTGCAATAAAATCAAATATAACAGTTAAAATTAATAAAGTTTAGACAAGGAAAATTTTGTGGTGGGACTTTTTAAAATTATCATAAATGATTTTAGACATAAAATTACATTATACAAAAAATGATTTAACATAAACAATTAATTATTAATACAATACACATTTAATGGATAATATCAAAATAAAAAGAAATAGATAATAATTATATTAAATAAATAAAAATTCATAGGAAAAGTAAAATAATACCCAACAATTTTATGAAGAATTTTCCATAGCAAAAGTGATCAAAGAATAATTGATTTGGGTGTTAAAAGAATTAATTTGCAAATTGGTTTTGAATAAAACAACTCAATTCAAAAGGCCAAAAGTCATGGCTGTGACTCTCATAGTCACGCCTATGACGAAAGTCATGGGTTGTGACTTCTCTCTCACACCCGTGAGGGAGAGTCTGAAAAACATAGGTGTCGCAGTCGTACTATGTTACGATCGCGACATTGAAAATAAAGGGGACCGTCGCAATCGCTCTTTGTCATGATCGTGATTCCCTGAAAAATTTCGGGACCGTCGCGATCGCGACTTTCCGAAATTCTGGAACT
>JAOQML010033069.1:0-11080 GCA_027568935.1 Erythroxylum urbanii | reverse complement strand
AATAATAATAAATTGAAATAAAATAAACATATAAAATGGAATGCATTGTATATAAAACAATATTTACACATCATTTACAAACTAAGAGTCTGCATCTAAGTCACTATTACTATCATATGCAGAACCTAGCATTTGTTTAACTAATTTTTTAAGCTTGCTAAATTCTTTTAGTCCACGATTTAACTCATCTTCTATACATTGTAATTTTGTCTTCAATGCCTAGTTCTCCTTTTGAAGCGTCATCACATATACTGGTCATGACGAAGAGGCACTAACAGGCTTAGGGTTATATTCAAGACCTTTGATATAGCTGATCGTGTACCAAGAAAATTGTTGCAAATGTCATCGACATTGGGTTGATTTCCCTAAGCCAAAGATGTCTGCATCAACTCCTGCATCTTGTCCTACAATGTCAAGTAGAAAATCGAGTTAACTAAAAAATTATTAGTTAATATTATATAGAAAAATAAATTGTAATATTAATTTATTTGTACTTACATAATTATTTTGCACCTCTTCAGACGTCTAGCCTTGACCTTCCTTATAGTGTGTGTGTTTGTACAGCGTGATCCTATCACACTCTTGCCCTTGGAGTTCTATTTGACTCTATAATATGAATTTTAAAAATTATAACTAATTAGAATTTATTGTATTAAAAATAGAATAATAAATTGAAAATGTTACACTTACTAATTCTTGTTGGACAACGACAATTGATCTAGAGCCGATGTTATAAGGAATCTTCATTAAGGCTCTGCTGGCTTTGGCTTTAGAACACTTTTCCTAAATTAAGAGAAGTAGTTATGAGATCATTTGTAGTAATTAATGGAAGGAAATATGAAGAAAACAAAAACAAACCTGAACCTTCGCTGAAGCCTAATAATTACATAATTTATTTTAATTTTCTTCAGTCTCCCGTTCTGGCATATGTCTCCTTGCCTCTTCATCAGAAAGAAAAGACTGATAATATTTATGAAGTCGATATCGGTGATCCTTCACCCTTTGTTTTAACAGTGAACTAACACTGCTTGAAACCTCATACGTGTCAGTATCAATAATATTGAGCTTCATCTGTAAAAACACATATTAGATAAGTTATTAATTTAATTAAGTAAAATTGCAATACTTATAATGAAATGAATAAAGATATTACCGAAACTTTATCCAAAGCATTTTGCAGCAAGTTGTCTTTCTTCAACTGCCTAACATGCTGAAGGCAAGGCAACTCATTTCGAAGAACGATGCCCAACTCACTGACCAACTTGACATTTTGAATCTTATCCACTAGGTGCCCTTGCATCTGGTCAATCGTCACTGACAACTTGGAATTCATTGCAACATTCATTCGTTACAACTCAACTCCTTTTGTCTTACCTCTACCTCGTTTTCTTAGGCCAGTATTGGAACCTGAAAAAATTACATACTGATAAAAACACACCAAACATGTAATCAGAGCATAAATGTAAATATGTTTGGTTATAAAAAACATACTTGAAGATCCCTCATGACTACTAGATGATGTTGGAAAAGATTATTATTGCTGACTTCCCACATCTATTGATAGAATTGCTGGTTGTTCTGTGGGAGAAACTTCATCTGCCATGACCACCCTCTTTCATTTATTTCTCCCAGGTTCCATTATAATGAACCTTTGTAAAGCAAATTAAGAACATAACGTATAATTGTAATTGCAAAATTAACATTTTGTGAAACATTAAAACTATGCTTAATTAACATAACTAAAACATCAACAACATAAAGCAATTATCTTATTAACATTTGAAACAATACAAACAATGAAGCTTACATTAAATCATCATGATCAAGATGAAGAAAATTATCATCATTAAGTATATTATCGGGAGATTCTTTGTCACTAATATATTACAGCAAAGTATCACCATTGTCATTGAAGTCATCCTGAGTATAGTCTTCATCTGTTTGTAAGATAATATGGGGTTGGACTTCATCCAGTTGAACTGTGTTGGACTCAACATATCTCCTATAGAATGATGATTTATCTGTATCTTCTACTGGAGTACCTTCGTTATTGATCTCCAATATAATATCTTGATATACTTCATCAACATTTTCATCCAATTCACCAATATCCCTTTCACAAAAATCAAAGACATTCTTTTGTTGAAACTTCTGAACAACCTCCCAATTGCGACCCAACACAGTATCGTTGACGTAGAAAACTTGTTTGGCTTGAGTTACAAGGACAAAAGGATCATTATCATACCATGTCTTACTAACATTTATGCTAGTAATATGCCTGTTCACTCACATGTCAGTTAGATCAAACTATTTGCATTTAAGTAGAACAACCTTCTTATCTTTGATGTAGTGCAACTCCATAATTTTAGATATGACATCGAGGAAGTTAATGATTTCGTCGTCATGACATCCTTCAAAGACAATCCCACTATTTTGACTTCTAACTCGACAATCTTGATCTTTTATGTGATATCACACCCCATTAACAATACAACCTGAGTATTTCTTCCCACATATATGAGGCCCACATGCCAAACTATATAATGCTATTGTTGCTTCTTACACGTTACAATTATGTAACCGTATCATCTGTATGAAAAATTGAAAATAAATATGAGGATCTTATCATATTCTCATATTTTTTATAATTTGTAATCAATATACCAACTTACTCGATTTCTAAACCATGATACAAACTTCTGCCTATGTCTTTCTTCAACATTAACTATCCCTTTGCTTTAAATTGTAGCCTTTTGAAAAAAAAAACACAGTAAGATCTTAGAGTTAATAAGGAAATTATAATATGATTATTTGAATGAAAAAGGAATATACATACTTCATATATGTATTGACGTTCTTGCAATTGTTCAAAATATACCAATGGGCAATTTCGAATTTGTCCTTACTTAACTCGACATATTTACCAGCACCTAGTGGCCTAACTTTTTGGGAGAAAATAGACAGTCCACCATCGTCATTGAAATCAAAGTTACGTTTTGCTATATAAGCCTATATAATAGACTCCTCTAGTCGAGCTCTATTACGTGCATAATGCTTAAGAGAGCATAAAAACCTGAACATAAACAGTTAATAACTTAGGAATTGTTATAAACAAATAACATAGGAAAAACTTGCTCAATTTAATATGAATTACCTTTTAATTGGAAACATCCATCGAAATTGAACCTATCCACCAAGTTTTGCTTCATATGATAAGTGATTGCCAAATGGACCATAACATCAAAAAATGATGGGGGAATAATAATTTAAGCTTACATAGAATCAATGCTACGCCTTTCTCCAAATTATCAAGCTTTTGAACTTTAAATGTGTTGCAACATAATTGCTTAAAAAACTCTCTGAGTTGACCCAAAGTAAGGGACACTTCCTTCGACAAACACCTATGTATTCCAACAGGAAGGAGTCGTTGCAAAAGCACATGACAATCATGACTTTTCAACCCTGACACTTTTCCCTCTTTAACATTCACACAACAGCTTATATTAGATGCATACCCATCAGGAAATTTGACTGATTGACAGAATGCTTGTTTCTCACTTTTTGACATGTTGTAACAAGCTGCGGGAATAAAGTATGATCTATCATCTGTTCTTCTCAAATGCAAATCTTTTCTAATATTCATGTCTTCCAAGTCTAGTCTAGCTTTAATAGTGTCTTTAGATTTCATCAATTCCCATAATAGTCCCTAAAATGCTCTCACAAACATTCTTCTCAACATGCATGACATCAAGATTATGCCTTAATAGTAACTCCTTCCAATATGGCAAGCTGAAAAGTATGCTTTTGTTAGTCCAATTCAGTTCAATATCATTTCTCTTACGCTTTCTGTTACTTGGGTGTTTGTCAAGGGTAATGTCACCCAAATGTGATAGCTGGTAAATAATATCATCACTCAACAACTGCCTCGGAGCTTCACCTAACTCAATTGTGCCATTAAACTATTTACTTCTTCACCATCTATGCCCATGTTCTAAATAACGATGATGATCCGTATAATATATTTTTCTTCATATCCTTATTGAATATGTTTGATGATTATAGACAAGACAAGCCATATACCCTTCAGTGCTCTATCTCGACAAATTCCCATAAGCTGAGAAGTCATTGATTGTCCACAATACAGCAGCATACATTATAAATGTGTTGCCTTTAACAACATTAAAAGTTTCTAATCCATATTCCCATAGATCATATAAGTCATCAATTAACGGTTGCAAGTAAACATCGATGTCCTTAGCAGGAGTAGTAGGTCCTAGAATAAGTAAAGACAACAACATAAAAGGCTCCTTCATACACTTCCATGAAGGTAAATTATATGGGACTAGAATCACCGGCCACATGCTATATGAATTACTCATATTCCGGAAAGGATTAAATGCATCTGAGGCCAATCCAAGTCGAACATTACGAAAATCTTGTCCAAATCATGGGAATTTTCTACAAGCTTTTTCTATGCCATTGAGTCAGTTGGATGACGTATAATGTTATCATTAATTCGTTTTTCTTTATGCCTCCTCATATCTATGGTTGGTTTTGTTAACATAAACAACCTTTGTAATCGTGGCTTAATAGGAAAGTATCGAAGGATTTTCATCAGTATCTTTTACCCTCTCCCATCATCCACCCGTCACCACCTTGATGTACCACAAATAGGACACTCCTGAAGTTCTTTACTTTCCTTCCAATAAAGAACACTGTATAGGACACTCCTGAAGTTCTTTACTTTCCTTCCAAGAAAGAACACTGTTATACTTACAAGCATGAATTGAAATATATCCCAATCTAAGGTCTCTTAACAGTTTCTTCACGTCATAGTAAGATTTCGATAAGTTATGTCCCCTAGGTAATTAACGTGCACCACGAAATTGAAAGATTGAAAAGTTCAGATCCAAAGAATGAAGAAGGGGATAGATTCGAATTAACTAAAATTAAATATGATACGTAGGGTTTCAAATTTACCTACTAAATCTCATGAAGAACTTGTCTCGAGCAACCTAGATAACGGATAAAGAACAAACTAAGAAAGTTGTTTAGGATCAAAATCACACCATAATATGTTTAAGTTGATAACTGATGTTTAATTCTTAAGTTAAAAAGACCAAGAGGGGTTTCTTCTCTCAATATGGTCGGTGGCTCACAAAAGATAATCTTATAAAAAAAGTGCTTTTCTTAACCCTAAAGAGCGTATTTATACCTAGATCAAATAATAAAAGACTTCGGCTAAATAATATATGGAAGCCTAAAATAAATATAACTTAAAACAAGTCCAAAAATAGAATAATAAAAAACATGCCCAGGCTTGGTCCAACGCGCCCCCTAAGTCTAATCGTAGGCATGCCTCTCCTCTTGGGCTTAAGTGTTGACGCACAACCCAATATAACAGTCTTCAAGTCCTAAGTGAGTCCAATCCAAGGATTTGAGATAAATGAATCAATTTGGGTTGTGATTCAGATAGCTCTCCTCCAATAGGCTTGGTGCATTCCATCCTCTCCACAAATTGGCCCACATTCGTATAGAGAGCCTTCTTGAGTCTCTCGGTCCTAGCTCTAGACATTGGTCCAACTGGAATGACAAGCTCGCGTCCATCACGCATACCATCTCCATGGTGGACCTTGCTCTTTCTTGCATCAGTCCGTCCCTCCTCAAGAAGATTCATCCTCGAATCTGAATCCATATCAAAAGGAGAAAGATCAGTAATATTAAAAGTTGCAAAAATAGAATAATCACCTAGCAGGTCAATCTTGTAGGCGTTGTTATTTATCTTCTCCAATACTTGGAACGGACCATCACCTCTAGGATTCAGCTTGGATTTCCACTGGGTAGGAAACCTCTCCTTCCTTACATGCACCCAAACACAATCTCCAGGTTTAAAAGTCACCAACTTTCGCCCCTTGTTGGCTTGCTTCACATACACCCTATTTCTATGCTGAATGTGTTGTCTCGCCTTCACATGCAAGTCCCTAACAATCCTAGCTTTCCTCTTACTATCTGTACTAGACAACTCATGCAAAGGTAAAGATATCAAATCGAAAACAGTCAAAGGATTAAAACCATATACAAGCTCAAAAGGTGAATAACCTGTGGTGGAATGCACACATCTATTATATGTAAACTCAATAAATGGAAAACAATCACCCTAAGTTTTCAAATTTTTACTAATTATAACACACAACAAGGTACCTAAGGTTCTATTAACAACCTCAGTCTATCCATCTGTCTGTGGATAACAAGTAGTAGAATAAAGCAATTTAGTACCCAACTTTCCTCATAGAAGATGCCAAAAATGGCTAAAAAATTTAGCATCTCTATCCGAAACAATAGACTTAGGAATACCATGTAATTTAACAATATCCCTAAAGAATAAATCAGCAACAAGCACAACATCATCACTCTTATGGTATGTAATGAAATGCGCAATCTTACTAAATCGATCAACAACAACAAAGATGCTATCAAACCCCTTTTTTGTTTTAGGCAGTCCTAAAACAAAATCCATAGAAATATCAACTCAAGATTTTGTAGGCACAAGTAAAGGGGTATACAATCCACATGGTTTAATAGTAGATTTTGCCTGTCTATATGCAATACATTTGGCACATACACGCTCAACATCTTTGCACATACTAGGCCAATAGAAATGTTCATGCAAAATATCCAAGGTTTTAGTAACCCCAAAATGCCCCATCAAACCACCGCTATAGGCTTCTTGCACAAATAAAGTACGCAAAGAACAATTTAGCACACACAGTTGATTACCATGATACAAATATCCATCATGCCTATAAAATTTTTGGAATGCAACATGCTCATAAGCAACATACACAGTAGCAAAATCATCATCAGAAGTATACATGTCCTTAAGCTGCTCAAATCTTAATAATTTAAAACTAAGCGTAGAAATTAAGGAATACCTCCTAGATAACGCATCAGCTACCACATTTTCCTTCCCTTGCTTGTAATGTAGCACATATGGAAATGTCCCCAGAAACTCTAACCAAAGTGGCATGTCTCTTGCTCATCTTGCCTTGTCCCTTCAAGTGCTTTAGAGACTCATGATCTATCCGAATGACAAACTCTCTGGGTTGGAGGTAATGTTGCCACACCTCTAATGCTCTCATCACAGCATAAAGCTCCTTACCATAGGTCGGATAATTGAGTTGTGCACCACTCAGTTTTTCACTGAAATAAGCTCCTAGTTTGTTTTCCTGCAAAAGCACAACACCTATACCAATACCAGAAGCATCACATTCAATCTCAAAAGCTTTCTCAAAGTCAGGTAAACACAAAATAGAAGCATAACACAATTTTGTTTTCAACAAATTAAACGTATGCTCTGGTTCCTCACCCCATGTAAATCCTTTCTCCTTCTTGACTATTTCAGTCAAAGGAGCAGCAATGGTAGAGAAATCTTTCACAAACCTCTTATAGAAACTAGCAAGTCCATCAAAACTCCTCACCTCACTAGCACTCTTAGGTGTCGGCCATTCTTGGATAGCCTTTACCTTCTCCTCATCAACCTCAACTCCCTTAGAACTGACTACAAACCCCAAGAAGACAAGCCTATCAATGAAAAAAGTACACTTCTTAAGGTTCGTATATAGTTTCTCCTATCTCAACACATCCAAAACACATCTCACATGCATGACATGCTCATTAAGATTAGTGCTATATATCAAGATGTCATCAAAGTAAACAACCATAAATTTTCTAAAAAATGCACGCAACACATGATTCGTCAACCTCATGAAAGTGTTGGGTGCATTAGTTAAACCAAATGGCATAACTAGCCACTCATACAACCTATATTTAGTTTTGAAAGTAGTTTTCCATTCATCTCCTGGTTTCATTCTAATCTGGTGGTATCCACTTTTCAAATCAATTTCGGTAGAAATGCATATCATCTAACCTAGGAATAGGATGGTGATACTTTACAGTGATTTTGTTGACATCTTTGCAATCTACACACATCCTCCAGGTTCCATCTTTTTTTGGCACCAGCAACACAGGCACTGCACAAGGGCTCAATCTCTCCCTCACATGCCCCTTCTCCAATAATTCACCCACCTTCTTTTAAAGCTCCTTTGTCTCCTCAAGATTACTCCTATAAGCTGGGAGGTTCGGAAGTTGAGATCCGGGCCCAAAATCGATCTGGTGCTCTATGCCTCTCAAGGGTGGCAATCCCTTAGGCATCTTTTTAGGAAAGACATTAGTATAATCTTACAAAAGAGAAGCAAAAACACTAGGAAAAGCATCAATAGGTAGTGTCAGAATCTAAACACTCTCTATATTTCACTACTTCTAGTGCTCTCTTCTCTGCAGTTACTCTCCTCAAGTCTTTTCCTTTAGCAAACAAACTCACTTTTCTCTCTTTCTCTTCCTTCTTCTCTTCTCTTCCTGAACTTTTCTCTCCTGCACATCCCACTTTCTTTTCCTCACTTGTGCAGTCACTCACCATTGCGCCAAACTCAATTTTCTTTTGGGCCTTTTTTCTCTCTTCACTTTTTTGTTCTCACTAACCAAACCCTCCTTACTTTTACTTGCTTTTATCTGGTCCAAGTACAATTTATGAGGTGATAAAGTTAGTAAAATGAAATTCCCACCCTTAAACTTAAAGGAGTACCTATTGGTATACCCATCATGTGTTACCCTCATGTCAAACTGCTAAGGTCTCCTAAGTAACATATGACTAGCCTCCATTGGTACCACATCACACATCACCTTATCCTTATATCTTCCTATTGAAAATGGCACTACAACTTGCCTAGTCACCTTCATACCAGCACTATCATTGAACCACTGTAAATTATATGGCTCTGGATGTTTCCTACATGTCAAACCCAATTTCTGTACCATAGTGCAACTAGCTACATTAGTGCAACTACCCCCATCAATAATCAAATTACATACTTTTCTACCAACTAAACATCTCGTATGGAAAAGATTCTCTCTCTGATCTACAACCTCATCTGTGGCCCTAGCACTCAGTGCCCTCCTAACTACTAGTGCTTCCCCTGTAACAACTCTCTTAAAGCAACTATCATTCTCAAAATTATTATCAACAACAAGCTTAGATTCATTACCACTATCCTCTGAATCAATCATCCTATTATCCCTCATAATCATGACTTGCTTATTTGGACATTGAGATGCAATATGGCAAGTACCCAAATACCTAAAACATTTAATACTAGAATGCTTACTAGAAGAAGCTTGGGTGTTAGGTGTAACTTTAGGGTCAAACCCTACATTCGGCCTTTTGGGTGTCTCCTTGAATTCCATCCCTTACCTTTCAACTTCTCCTCTCTCTTAGGCCATATTGAACTCTATGATTGGCTAGAATTTGTCCCACTCCTTGCTGCCACTCTAACTTTGATTTGTTTCTCAACCTTCATGGCCATATTCACCATATCCTTAATCTTTAAGTAGTGCTGCAACTCCACAAAATTAGCTATCTCCCTATTGAGTCCACTAAAAAATCTAGCCATTGTAGCCTTTGGGTCCCCCTCTATGTTGGCTCGGATCATAATCACCTCCATCTCCTTGTGGTAGTCCTCCACTACCCTGAGTGAGTTTCTGAAGTTTTTGGTGCATCTTCCTGTAATAGTAAGAAGGCACAAACTACTCTCTCTTGCATGCCTTCATATCGTCCTAAGTAGTAATTGACATCTCTCTATTTCTCCTCCTGGATATCACGAACTGATCCCACCATATTAGTTCATAATGTCTAAATTCAACAGCAGCTAGCTTTACCTTTTTATCTTCAGAAAAATTGTGGCACTCAAAAACTAAGTCTACCTTCCTTTCCCACTCTAGGTAAGTCTCTGCATCATTCCTTCCATTGAAGGCTAGGATTTGCATCTTGATGGATTTAAGGTCTCCATCTCTCCTGTTAAATGGCTCAACTCTCTGAGCTCTCCTAGGTCTATGTACCTTAAACTCCTTCTCCTCCTTAAAGTCATCCTCCTCTAGCTCATACAGAGGTGGTGGTCTACTAGGTGGTGGTTGCTGCTGGCGTACACCTACATGCCTCCCCTGAGGTTCCTCATGACTCCCTTGTCTGAGCTCATCCATCTATCCCCTAGTCTTAGTTAAGGCTAGATTAAACCTCTCAAATTGTTGATGTATGGCTCGAAAAGTGAAAGCGATATTTACGTCTCCCCCTTGATTGTTATCATCACTACCTCCCTGTGACATTGTAGATAAAATGATATACATGCAAACAAGGTTAGTAATAAACAACCTCACATACTCCCTCACGTGTTTCACTTAATTGATGTCACTCCCCTTGTGTTTAAGTCACGACAATGACTCCCTCAAATAAGCTCACACACTCTTGCCTTTTACCACTCAATCCCCTCTGAAATTCAATTCACTACTCGGAACCAATTCTCAACTGATCAAAAGAATCAAAAGGGTGTGAAAATTTTGAACTCACTAGTAAATACGAGTATAACGAAACAAAACAAAATTTTCGAATTTTTTCAAATTTTTTTCAAACTCTTTTTTTGGAATTTTTTTCCTGATCTTTTTTTTTACTATATGTTGAAAGTTTCAACAAAAGAAACAATAAGAATAATTGAAAACCCTAGCCCATAATAAGACAAGAAGAAAGATTGAAACTTTAGGCCGAAAGTTAACTCACACCTAAATTGATGAACCGACGATAATTGGATGGTGATGGGTGGCAGTTTCTCAACTGATCAAAAGAATAAAAAGGGTGTGAAAATTTCGAACTAACTAGTAAATACGAGTATAATGAAACAAAACAATTTTTTCAAAATTTTCAGATTTTTTTTGAACTCTTTTTTTGGAATTTTTTTTCCTGATCTTTTTTTTTACTATATGTCGAAAGTTTCAACAAAAGAAACAACAAGAATAATTGAAAACCCTAGCCCAAAATAAGACAAGAAGAAACATTGAAATCTTAGGCCGAAAGTTAATTAACACCTGAATTGATGACCAACGATAATTGGATGGTGATGTGTAACATCCCGGTCCCACCTAACGGGTCGGATCAGGGAAACGGGTCTATGAGAAGACCAATAAGAGAAGTAAGGAC
>JAOQML010033060.1:0-11080 GCA_027568935.1 Erythroxylum urbanii | reverse complement strand
AAATTCAATTATAGAACATAAAGATGATTCAATTGTGATGTGTGTGATTAAGGACACCAATCTTGTCTAGTTTATCTCAAAAACTTGAATTCAAGATAACTTTTTTACTTCAAAGACTTGACCAAAACCCAAATGCATCAAGAATTAAAGTAAAGCATTAAGATCAATGGTTTAATGTCTTAATTCTATCAATCAATACTCGAATGCATTGAAAAAATCAAAAATTTTGATCTAAACAAGTTAAAAACAAAACTTGAATGAATTTTAACAAGTTAAAGCTACAAGCGTTAACCACTTGGAAACTCGAACCTAAGATGACTAATTTAGCAAACAAAACATGCTAGCAAGAACAAATTCTACATTAAATCTATGCATACACAATTCGGCATTCATGCATATAAACTAAGAACACAAAATCATCACACATATACTCAAGAATAGTAAGCACAAGTTCTCATAAAAAACTAGGGTTTAAATGTTAATAACTCTTGCAATTGAAAAGAAAAAAATTAGTTCTTCATCAACATAAGGTGCAGCAAAGAAAAATAAATAAAACCCTAATTATTGTTTAACTAAAGAAGATAAAAGATGAAGAGAGAGAAAATTACTATTCACATTAGTAATGTACATGAATAGTAACATACCAAAGAGAAAATGAGAGAGAGAGAATGAGAAGTAGTAAAAATAATGAGCTAATATGTTCTATTTATATTGGTCATAAGGAGCTGCAAGAGAAATTTGAATCCTTGTTGGATTCAAAAGAAGAATCCATGGAAGAGGACTTCTATTCCATGCTGAATTTGGTCTTAGAAAGATAGAATCCAAGTTGGAGAAGGAAGAGGAGGTGGCACGTCCTTGCAGAGGTAGGATTCCTAATCCTTGTAGGAGTAGGATTACATGCCATCACATTTTTCATCACCAATTCCATTTTTCTCCTCGAATCACCAAAATAGGAAATCCTTGTCAGAATAGGATTTCTTGTGCAACTGGGATTCCTAATCCTACTGGGCTTAGGATTTGGCAACTTTTACCATTCCTACTCATTTCAAGCTCCTCCTTCTAAATATGAACTCTGTTTCTACAAATTCCATCTCCTCAAGCTCATTTTTATATCTACTGTCCAAATATATAAAAAGCAAGATAAGTGTAACATTTAAGATAGAAAATTCGAATAAATACAAGTATAGAGGAACTAAAAGGATAAGAAAATATCAGTGTATCAAAGTGGGTTATTTTTTGCACCAAAATTACCTAGTAATGTTTCCCACCGAAGGTGCACCAACGAGCTATGTTTCCCACCGATGCTGCCCAACGAGTTGTTTTTTCCACCAAAGGTGCCTAGTGACTGTGTCAATGGGTTGTTTTGTCCACTGAAGGTATGCCAACAGGCTGTGTTTGCCTACGAAAGATGTGCCAACAGGCTATTTTCGCCACCAAAGGTGTCTAGCGACTATACGATCGTAGTGTTTTTTCCATCGAAGGTATGCTAATGGTCTATTTTTCCTACCAAAGATGCCTAGCTAACGGGCCAATGGGTTATTTTTCCCATCGACGGTGCCTAACAACCATGCCAACGAGTTGTTTTTCCTACCGAAGGTGCCCAACGGACTATTTTGCCTACCGAAGATGCCTGGCAACTGTGCCAATGGGATGTGTTGCCCACCGAAGGTGTGCCAACATGTTGTTTTTCCCACTAAAGGTTCCTAGGAAATGTGCCAACGGGTTGTTCTACCCATCAAAGGTGCCTAGCGATTATTTCAAGGGGTTATTTTGCCCACTAAAGGTGTCCAGCAATCGTGCGACCGTTCTGTTTATCCAATCGAAGGTGTGTGAATGGTCTATTTTTCCACCGAAGGTGCCTAGCAAATGTGCCAATGGGCTATTTTCCTATCAAAGGTGCCTAACGACTATGCCAACATGCTATTTTTCCCAGCTAAAGTGTGCCAATGGGCTACGCTTCCCACCGGTACTACCAACGAGTTGTTTTTCCCACCTAAGATGTGCCAATGGGCTATGTTTCCCATCGATGCTATCAAACAGCTATTTTTCCTACCGAAGTTGACTAGCGACCGTACCAACGGGCAGTTTTGCCAATTAAAGGTGTGGCAACGAGTTGCTTTTCCCACCAAAGGTGTGCCAATGGGCTATTTTTGCACCAAAGGTGGCTAGATACTGTGCCAACGGGCAATTCTGCCCATCGAAGGTACCTAACGACTGTGCCAACGTGTTGTTTTTCACACTGAAGGTATGCTAACGGGCTGTGTTTTCCATTGGCGGTGCCCAACGGACTATCTTTTCCACCAAAGGTGCCTAGTGACTATGCCAACGGGTTGTTTTATCCACTGAAGGTGTGCCAACCGGTTGTTTTTCCCACTGAATTTACCTAACGACCGTGCCAATGGCCTATTTTTCCCATTGAAGGTGCCTAACCACCATGCCAACGGGCTATTTTGCCTAACAAAGGTGTGCCAATGAGCTGTTTTTCCTATCAAAAATGTGCAATGGCCAGTTTTGCTCATCGAAGGTGCTTAGCAACTATGCCAATGGGATGTGTTTCCCACCGAAGGTGCCCAACGAGCTATTTTTCCCACTGAAGCTACCTAGCGATCATGCCAATGGGCTGTTTTGCCCACGAAAGGTTTACCAACGAGCTGTTTTACCCACCAATAGGGTGCCGATGGGCTGTTTTTCTCATCTAAGGTGTGTAGCAACTGTGCTAACGGGCTGTTTTTCCACTGAAGATGTCTAGCAACTGTGTGACAATGGTGTTTTTCCCACTGAAATGTGCCAGCTAGCTGTTTTTACTACCAAAGGCACCTAGCAAACATGCCAAAGGTCTATTTTTCCGTCGAAGGTGCCTAGTGACCATGCCAACTTGTTGTGTCGCCTAACAAAGGTGAGCCAATGGACAGTTTTACCTACTGAAGGTGTGCCAATGTGTTGTTTTTCCCACCAAAGGTGCCTAGCAAACTTGCCAATGGGATGTTTTGCGCACCGAAGGTGCCTAGCGAATGTGCCAACGGGCTATTTTTCCCATCGACCATGCCAACATGCTGTTTTTCCCACCGAAGGTGTCCAACGGACTATTTTACCCACCGAAGATGCCTAGTGACTATGCCAGTGGGATGTGTTACCTACTGAAGGTTTGCCAACGTGCTATTTTTCCCATTAAAGGTGCCTAGCAAATGTGACAACGGGTTGTTTTGCCCACAAAAGGTGCTTAGCGATTGTTTCAACGGGTTATTTTTCCCACCAAAGGTGTCCAGTAATCATGCGATCGTGTTGTTTTTCCAACCAAAGGTTTGCCAACGGTCTATTTTTCCCATTGAAGGTGCCTAGTGACTGTGCCAACGTGCTGTTTTTCCCACCTAAGGTGTGCCAATGGGCTACGATTCCCACTGATGCTGCCAACGTGTTGTTTTTCCAGTTGAAGGTGTGCTAACGGGCTATGTTTCCCACTAATGCTACCAAAGAGTTATTTTTCCCACTGAAGGTGACTAGCGACCGTGCCAATAGGCAGTTTTGCCCACTAAAAGTGTGGCAACGAGCTATTTTTCCCACTTAAGGTGTGCCAATGGGTTAGTTTTTGCACCAAAGGTGCCTAGATGCCGTGCCAATGAGCAATTTTGCCCACCGAAGGTGTCTAACGACTATGCCAATATGTTGTGTTTCCCATAAAAGGTGTGCCAACGGGCTGCCTTTCCCACTGGCAGTGCCCAACGGGATGTCCTTCCCACTGAAGGTGTCTAGTGACTGAGACTGTGCCAATGGGCTGTTTTGTCCATGAAAGGTTTGCCAATGGATTGTTTTTCCCACTAAAGTTACCTAGTGACCATACTAACGGCCCGTTTTTCCCACTGAAGATGCCCAGCGACCATGCCAACGGGCTGTTTTATTTATCGAAGGTGTGCCAACGAGCTGTTTTTCCCATCAAAAGTGCCCAATGGCTAGTTTTGCCCATTGAAGGTGCCTAGGAACTATGCGAATGGGCCGTGTTTCGCCCCAAAGGCATGCCAACGAGCTGTTTTGCCCATTAAAGGTGCCTAGCCATCATGCCAATGTGCTGTTTTGCCAACCAAAGGTGTGTCAATGAGCTGTTTTACCCATCAATAAGGTGCTAATGGGTTTTTTTTCTCACCGAAGGTGCGTAGCGACTGTGACAACAGGCTATTTTGCCACCGAAGATGCCTAGCAACCATCTAACAGTGGTGTTTTTCCTATTAAAGGTGTGCCAACTGGCTATCTTTCCTATCGAAGGCACCTAACGAACATGCCAAAGGGCTATTTTTCCCAACGAAGGAGCCTAGTGACCATGCCAACTGCTATTTTGCCTAGCAAAAGTTAGCCAATAGGCTTTTTTGCCTACGAAAGGTGTTTCAAACGGCAGTTTTTTTGACCTAAGGTGCCCAACGAACTGTTTTTCCTGCCAAAGATGCCTACGAACTGTGCCAAAGGGCTATGTTGCCTAGTGAAGGTGTGCAAACCTGCTGTTTTTCCCATGTAAGGTGTGTCATGGGCTATGTTTCCCACCGATGCTACCAACGTATTGTTTTTCCCATCAAAGGTGTGCCAACGAGCTATGTTTCCAATCGATACTACCAATTATCTATATTTTCCACTGAAGGTGACTAGTGATCAAGCCATCGGGTTATTTTTCCCACCAAAGGTGTGGCAACGAGCTGTTTTGCCCATCGAAGGTGTGCCAATAGGCTATTTTTTATATCAAAGGTGCCTAGAGACCGTGCCAAAGGGCTATTTTACCTACCAAAGATGCCTAATGACTGTGCCAACGTGTTGTTTTACCCATCGAAGTGTGCCAACGGGCTGCGTTTCTCACTCACGGTGCCCAACAGGATGTCTTTCCTACTGAAGGTGTCTAGTGATAATGCCAACGGGTTATTTTATCTGTTAAAGGTGTGCTAATGGGTTGTTTTTCCCACCAAAGTTACGTAGTGACTGTGCCAATGACCTATTTTTCCCACTAAAGGTGCCTAACAACTGTGCCAACGGGCTGTTTTGCCTACCAAAGGTGTGCCAACGAGCTATTTTCCCACCGAAGGTGTGTAATGACCGTGCTAATGGGTTGTTTTGCTACCGAAGATGTCTAACAACTGTGCAATAGTGGTATTTTTCCAATTAAAGGTGTGTCAACAGGCTATTTTTCCCACTAGATGCCTAGCGAACATGCCAACAGGCTATTTTTCCCATTGAAGGTGCCTATTGACCATGCCAACGTGTTGTTTTACGTAGCAAAGGTGTGCCAATGAGCTGTCTTGCCTATCGAGGGTGTTTTAAAGGGCTGTTTTTTGACCAAAGGTGCCCAACAGATTGTTTTGCCTACCAAAGATGCCTATTTACTATACGAACGGGCTATGTTGCCCACCGAAGGTGTGCCAACCTACTGTTTTTCCCACCGAAGGTGCCTAGTAAACTTGCCAATGTAATGTTTTACGCGCCGAAGAAGCCTAGCAAATATGCCAACAGGCTATTTTTCCCATTGACAGTGCCTAGCGATCGTGTCATCAAGTTGTTTCTCCTACCGAAGGTGTGCCAATAGATTGTTTTGCCCACCAAAGATTCTTAGCGATTGTGCCAATAAGCCGTGTTGCCCACCAAATGTGTGGCAACGTGCTATTTTTTCCACTAAAGGTGCCTAGCAAACATGCCAATGGGTTTTTCCACCCACCAAAGGTGGCCAGTGATTATTTCAACAGGCTATTTTGCCCACCAAAGGTTTCCAGCTATTGTGCGACCGTGCTATTTTTCCAATCGAAGGTGTGCTAACAGTATATTTTTCCATCGTAGGTGCCTCGCGAATGTGTGCCAACAAGCTATTTTTTCCATCGAAATTACCTAATGGTCAGTTTTGCCCACTGAAGGTGCCTAACAACCATGCCAATGGGCTGTGTTTCCCATCGAAGGTAGCCAACAGGCTATTTTTCCCACTAAAGATGCCTAACAATCGTGCCAACAGGTTTTTTTACCCACCAAAGGTATACCAACAGGCTATTTTGCCCACCAATGGGGTGCCAATGGGTTGTTTTTCCCATCAAAGGTACGTAGCGATTGTGCCAAAGGGTTGTTTTGCCACCAAAGATGTCTAACAATCGTGCGACAGTGGTGTTTTTCTCACTGAAGATGTGCCAACGAGCTATTTTTTGCACCAAAGGTGCGTAGCAAACATGTCAACGGGCTATTTTTCCCATCAAAGGTGTCTAACGACTGTGCCAACGTGTTGTTTTGCCTAGCAAAGGTGTGCAATGGGTTATTTTGCCTACCAAAGGGTTGTTTTCTAGTCAAAGGTGCCCAACGGATTGTTTTGCCTTTTGAAGATGCTGACCGACAACGCCAATGTGCTATGTTGCCTACCGAAGGTGAGCCAACGTGTTGTTTTTCCCATTAAAGGTGCCGAGCAAACTTGCCAATTAGATGTTTCACTCAACAAAGTTTCCTATCAACCATTCCAATGAACTATTTTTCCCATCGAAGGTGTCTAGTGACCATATGATCGTGGTGCTTTTTCCACCAAAGGTGTGCCAATGGGTTGTTTTTCCCCATCGAAGGTGTGTAGTGAACATCCCAACGGGCATTTTTTCCGATCGAAGGTGCCTAGCGACTGTGCTAATGTGCTATTTTGTGCAGTAAAGGTGCCTAGTGATCATATTAATGGGCTGTGTTTCCCACCAAAGGTGCCCATCAGGTTATTTTTTCCCACAGAAGGTGACTAGCGATCGTGCCATAGGGCTGTTTTACCCACTGAAGGTGTGCCAATGAGCTATTTTGCCCACCAATGGGGTACCAATGGGTTGTTTTTCCCATCAAAGGTGCGTATTTACCGTACCAATGGGCTGTCTTGCCATTGAAATGTCTAGCAACTGTACAACAGTGGTGTTTTTCCTACTGAAGGTATGCCAACAAGCTGTTTTTCCTACCCAAGGTGGCCAATGGACTATTTTTCCCATCGAAGGTGCCCAGCGACCGTGTCAACGTGTTGTTTTGCTTAGAAATGGTGTGCCAATGGGCTATTTTACCTACTGAAGGTGTTCCAAAGGGCAGTTTTTTAGACCAAAGGTGCCCAACGGACTATTTTGCCTATTGAAGATGCCTACCGACTGTGCCAACAGGCTGTGTTGCCCACCGAAGGTGTGCCAATGCTATTTTCCCACTAAAAGCGCCTAACAAACTTGCCAATGGGATGTTTTGCGCACCAAAGGTGCCTAGCGAATGTGGCAACGGGCTATTTTTCCCATCGATGGTACCTAGCGACCATGCCAACATGTTGTTTTTTCCATCAAAGGTGCCCAACGAACTATTTTTCCCATTGAAGATGGCTAGCGAATGTGCCAATGGACTGTGTTGCCCATCAAAGGTCCCTAGCGATCATGCCATTGTGCTATTTTGCTCAACGGGCTGCTTATCGCATCAAAGGTGCCTGGTGACCATGCTAATAGGCTTTTTTGCCCACCAAAGGTGCCTAATGACTAAGCCAATGTGTTGTTTTTCCCACCAAAGGTGCCTAGCAAACTGGCCAATGGGTTATTTTGCCCACCGAAGTTGTGCCAATGGGCTTTGTCTCCCACCGAAGGTGTGCCAACAGGTTGTGTTTCCTACTGAAGGTGTGTCAATGGGTTGTTTTGCCAACCAAAGGTGTGCCAACGAGCTATTTTTTCCACTGAAGGTGCCCAATGAATTGTTTTGCCCACCGAAGGTGCCTAGCAATTGTGCCAACGAGCTCTTTTGCCCACCAAAGGTGCCTAGCAACTGTTCCAACGGGTTGTTTTACCCACCAAAGGTACGTTCACTAGCTTTTTTTCCCACTGAAGGTGCCTAGCAAATGTGCCAACAGGTTGTTTTGCCTACCGAAGGTGTTCCAAAAGGCTATTTTTCCAACTAAAGGTGGTCAATGCGCTGTGTTGCCCATGGAAGGTGTGTCAACAGAATGTTTTTCTCACTAAAGGTGCCTGGTGAATGTGCCACCGTGCTATTTTCCCTTCAAAGATGCCTAGCGACCATGCCAACATGATATTTTTCCCACCGAACATGTGCCAACGGGTTATGTTTCCTACTAATGCCACCCAACGGGCTGTTTTTTTCCTGAAGGTGCCTCGTTCCCGTGCCAACAGGCTGTTTTGTCCACCGAAAGTGTGGCAATAAGCTGTTTTACCTACGGAAAGTGTGCCAACGGGCTATGTTTTCCACTGAAGGTACCCAACAGGTAGTTTTTCCCACTAAAGGTGCCTAGTAACCGTGCCAACCGACTGTTTTGCCAACCAAAGGATTGCCAACGGGCTGTTTTTCCCAACAAAGGTACCTAACGAATTGTTTTTCCTATCAAAGGTGCCTAGCGACCGTGTCGATTATTTTGCCCACCGAATGTGAGTCAACTAGCTGTTTATCCCACCGAAGGTGCGTAGTGATCGCGCCAACGAGCTATTTTGCCCACTAAAGATGCCTAACAACTGTGTGATATTGGTGTTTTTCCCATCAAACGTGTGCCAACGGGTTATTTTTCCCACTAAAGGTGCCAAGTAAACATGCCAACGGGCTATTTCTCCCATCGAAGGTACCTAACGATTGTGCCAATGTGTTGTTTTACGTTATGAAGGTGTGCCAGTTGGCTATTTTGCCTACCTAAAATGTTTCAACGGGCTATTTTTCCTACCGAAGGTGCCCAATGGGCTATTTTTCCCACCGAAGGTGCCTAGTGACTGTGTCAATAAGCTGTTTTGTCCACCGAAGATGTGCCAACGGGTTGTTTTTCCCACCAAAGTTTCCTACAAACTGCTTCAACAAGCTGTTTTCTCCCACTGAAGGTGTGCCAATGACCTTTTTTTTCCACTGAAGGTGCCTAGCGACCATGCCAATGGGCTATTTTGTCAGCCAAAGTTGTGCCAAAGGGTTGTTTTACCTACCGAAGGTGTGTCAATAGGTTGTATTTCCCACCAAAGGTGCTCAATGGGTTGTTTTCCCACATAAGGTGCCTAGAAATCGTGCCAACGAGCTGTTTTGCTCACCAAAAGAGTGCCAACGGGCTATTTTTTCCAACAAAGGTGCCCAACGAACTGTTTTTCCCACTGAAGATGCCTACCGATTGTGCCAACGGGTAGTGTTGCCCACCGAAGGTGTGCCTAAGTGTTGTTTTTCCCACTAAAGGTACCTATCCAACGTGTCAATGGGCTATTTTGCCCACCAAAGGTGCCTAGTGACTGTGCCAACAGGCTATTTTTCTAACCAAACATGCTCAGCGAATATGTCAACGGGCTATTTTCCCATTAAAGGTGCCTAGTGACCGAGCCAACGTGTTATTTTTTCCACCATAGGTGCGCCAATGGTCTATGTTTCCCCCCAATGCTACCCAATGGGTTGTTTTCCCATCGAAGGTGCCTAGTGACTATTCCAACGGCTGCTTTGTCCATTGAAGATGTGCTAATAGGCTGTTTTTCCTATAGAAGGTGTGTTAACGGGTTGTGTTTCCCACCGAAGGTGCTTAATGTTCAATTTTTCCCCACTGAAGGTGCCCAATGATCGTGTAAATGAGCTATTTTACCCACCAAAGGAGTGCCAATAAGTTCTTTTTCCCAACGAAGGAGCCGAACAAACTATTTTTCCCAACGAATGTGCCTAGTGACTGTGCCAACCTACTATTTTGCCCAACGAATATGTGCCAACTGGTTATTTATCCCACTAAAGGTGCCTAATGATCACGCCAACAGGCTATTTTACCCATTGAAGGTGCCTAGCCACAGTGCAAACATGCTATTTTTTCCATAAAAGTTGTGACAATGGGTTGTTTTTGCCACCGAAGTCACCTAACGACCATGCTAACTGGCCATTTTGCCCACTGAAGGTGCCTAGTGACCGTGTTAATGGATTGTTTTGCCCACCAAAGGTGTGCCAACGAGCTGTGTTTCCCACTGAAGTTCCCAAAGTGTTGTTTTATCTATCGAAAGTGCGTGATGATCACGCCAAGGGACTCTTTTGCCCATCAAATGTGCCTAACGATTGTGCCAACATATTGTTTTTCACACTAAAGGTGTTGCAATAGGCTGCTTTGCCTATCGAAGGTGTGCCAACAGGCTGTTTCTCCTACCAAAGGTGCCTAGCGATCTTGGCAAGGGGCTATTTTCTCGCTAAAGGTGTGCCAACTGGCTATTTTGCCCGCTGAAGGTGTGTCAAAGGGCTATTTTTCCCACTGAAGGTGCCCAACGGGTTGTTTTTCCCACCGAAGGTGCCTACCGATTGTGCCAACGGGCTGTTTCGCCCATGAAACGTGTTGCAATAGGCTGTTTGGCCTATCAAAAGTAGCGACTTTGCCAACGGGCTATTTCTTGCTCCAAAGGTGCCTAATGATCGTGCCAATAGGCTATTTGGCCCATCAAAGGTGACCGTGTGAACATGCTATTGTTCCCATCGAAGGTGTGCCAACGAGTTGTGTTTCCCACCGGTGGTGCCATCTGGCTATTTTTCCCACCGAAAGTCCTGACTGACCAGCCCAATAGGCTGTTTTGTCCACTAAAAGTGTGCCAATGGGTTGTTTTTCCTATTGAAGGAGTGCCAACGGGCTATTTTTCTCACTGAAGGTGCCTAGCGACCGTGCCAACAGGCTGTTTTGCCTGCCAAAGTCGTGCCAATAAGG
Source organism: Erythroxylum urbanii (assembly GCA_027568935.1). Lineage (NCBI taxonomy): Eukaryota > Viridiplantae > Streptophyta > Magnoliopsida > Malpighiales > Erythroxylaceae > Erythroxylum > Erythroxylum urbanii. The sequence continues at coordinate 444 of JAOQML010033060.1, read as the reverse complement.
TGTTTTGCCTACCGAAGGTATGGCAATCGACCATTTTTCCACCAAGGTTCCAAATAGAATGTTTTGCCCATTAAAGATGCTTAGCAATCGTGCCAATAGGCTATACTGCCCACCGAAGTTGTGCGTTGTGACTAAGTCAATGTGGTGTTTTTCTCACCTAAGTTGTGCTAACGAGATGTTTTTGCCACCGAAGGTGCCTATCCACCGAACTAACAGGCTATTTTGCCCACCAAAGATGCCTAGTGACCAAGCCAACATATTGATTTTCTCACAGAAGATGCCTAGTGAACGTGCCAACGGGTTGTTTTTCCCACTAAAGGTGTGCCAACGGGCTGTGTCTGTAACAGCCCAGACCACCCGCTTGCAAATATTGTCCGCTTTGGGCTTGGCCCGCACGGTTTTGTTCTTCCAGACTCACCCAAAACTGGAAAACGCGTCTACAAG
>JAOQML010032979.1:0-11088 GCA_027568935.1 Erythroxylum urbanii | reverse complement strand
CAACAAAAATTTTGGGGCCAATATTTCTCCCCTTCTTAAAAGAATTTCGTCCTTGAAATTCTTACCTTAGTCATTGACGAGGTTTGGATACTTCTCCTTCATAGCCTTCAAGGGCTCCCACGTGGCCTCTTCCTTGGAATGATGTTTCTACAGGACTTTAACAAGTTGAACTGTCTTATTCCTAAGGATCTTTTCTTTAGTGTCTAGAATCTCCACTAGAGTATCCTTATAAGTTAGATTATCTCTCAACTAAACCTCATTGGTATGAATGATGTGGGAGGGATCTGATTTATACCTCCTTAATATGAAAACATGAAAGACATCATGTATTTGTGACAATTTTGGTGGCAGTGCCAATCTATAGGCAAGTGGTCTAATCCTCTCAACGATCTCTTGGGGACCAATGTATCTTAGGCTCAATTTGCCCTTATTGCCAAAGCTCATGACTCTTTTCCAAGGAGATGTCTTAAGAAAGATTTTCTTACCAACTCCATACTCCATTTCCTTTCGGTGTTCATCAGTATAGCTTTTAATTTTATCTTGAGTTGCTTTAAGCCTTTGCTTAATTAGATTGACCTTGTCAACAATAATATGGATTAACTCTTGTCTTATTAATTTCATTTCTCCTTTTTCATCCTAGCATATAGGAGTTCTACATCTTCTTCTATACAATGCTTCATGAGGAGCCATCTAAATGCTTGATTGGTACGAATTATTGTAAGCAAATTTGACCAATGGCAAGTGCTTGTCCCAAGCTCCTTTGAAATCTATCACATATGCCTTAAGCATTCCTTTAAGGGTTCGAATGGTCCTCTCAGATTGACCATCTGTTTGGGGATGGAAAATAGTGCTAAAATTTAATATGGTCCCTAGAGCTTCTTTCTTACTTTCCCAAAATCATTAAGTAAACTGAGGATCTCTGTCAGAAACTATGGAGTCTAGAATCCCATGTAGTCTTACTATCTCATCAATATACTTCTTTGCTAGCATATGTAGAGAATTGGTCTGTTTAATTGCTAAAAAATTGGCTGACATTGTCAAACGGTCTATAATAACCCATATGGCATCATGCTTGCTACTGGTCTTGGGCAAACCCATTAGAAAATACATAGTTATCCTTTACCACTTCTACTCAGGAATAGACAATGGCCTTAACTTGCCTAAAGGTGCTTGGTATTTTGCCTTAACTTATTGACATACTAGACACTTAATTGCATATTCTGATACATCCTTCTTCATACCTGTCCACCAGAAATGCTTTTTCAATTCTCTATACATCCTGGTGCTACTTGCGTGCATGGCATAAGGCACATTGTGTGCCTCGTCAAGTATCTCATCCTTTACCTCTTTGACATTCAGAATACAAAGTCTATTGCTTATAACTGTAAGTCCATTATCTCTTACTTCCACTTTAGATTACTTGCCGTTCTTAATTTCTTCTCAAAGCTTGTTCAAATCTGTATCTTTTTCTTGTAACTCCTTAACTTTCTCTCTAAGTATGGGTCTCACTCAGAAATTAACAATAATGTAATTAGGTTCCTCATGTTTCAAGCTTACTCTAAGCTTAGCCATCTCCTCCAACAATGGTGGATAAATCATCTGAATATGGGCTATGGAGGATTTTCTACTCAAGGCATTAACCACTACATTTATCTTGCCTAGATGGTATTCAATCAATAAGTCATAATCCTTAAGCAACTCTAACCACCTTCTCTATCTCAAATTCAACTCTTTCTAGCTCAATAAGTACTTGAGACTTTTATAATCTATAAAAATCCTTATCTGAACTCCATACAGATAATATTTCCAAATTTTCAAGGCAAAAATTATTGCTGCTAATTCTAGATCATGGGTCAAGTAATTCAATTCATAAGGCTTTAGCTATCGTGAGATATAAGCTATTACCTTGTCTCCTTACATTAACACGCAACCAAACCCTTTCTTGAAGCATCACCATAAAATGTATAGACCTCATCTCCTATAGGTAAAGTTAGAATTTGAGCACTTGTCAATCTGTGCTTAAGCTCCTCAAAGCTCTTTTGACATGCATCACTCCAGATAAACTTCTGATTTTTCTTTAATAAATTAGTTATTGGAGCAGCTATCATGGAGATTCCTTCAACAAACCTCCTATAATATCTTTTCAGACTTAGAAAGCTTCTCACTTCTACCACTGTCTTTTATGCATTCCATTTCACCCTCAATTTTCTTCAGATCGACATGAACCCCATCCTTCGAAATTACGTGTCCAAGGAATACCACCTTATGAATCCAAAATTCACACTTACAGAATTTCGCATAAAGCTCATTCTCCTTTAGTGTTTACAATACTATCCTGAGATGTTCCTTATGTTCCTCTTCACTCTTGGAATAAACCAGAATGCCATCTATAAATACTATGACAAATTGGTCCAGATATTCCTTGAAGACCCTATTTATGAGATCCATGAATGTAGCTAGAGCATTGGTCAATCCAAATGGCAAGAATAGGAACTCATAATGCCCATAATGTGTCCTAAAGGCTGTCTTATGTACATTAGATTCCCTGATTTTGAGTTAATGATAGCCTGACCTGAGATCAATTTTAGAGAAGACCTCTGCTCCTTGTAGTTTGTCAAATAGATCATCGATTCGTGGCAAAGCATAGTTGTTCTTAATGGTCACCTTGTTGAGCCTCCGGTAATCAATGCACATACGCCATGTTCCATCCTTCTTTTTAACAAACAGAACTAGCACTCCCCATAACAAAGAACTTGGCCTTATATACCCCTTCTCTAACAGTTCTCTCAACTATTCCTTAAGCTCCTTCAGCTCAGCTAGAGCTATTTTATATGGTGGTATAAAAATTAGTACGGTACCTAGAATCAGATTGATGGTGAATTCGATTTCCCTTATTAGTGGCAAACCAAGTAAATCTTTTTGAAACACTTCTAGCAATTCCCTCACAATTAAAAAATCTTCTAACTTTCCTTTGTTCACCTCAATGTCCAAAACGTGTGCCAAAAAAGCTGCACACCCTTTTTTGTCATCCTATCAGCTAGCAAAGCTGAAATAATTCTTAATGATGGTGTTTTTCTATCTCCCTTAAAAGTCACCTTCTCACCTTTGTCAAGATCAAATTCTACCTCATTGAGGCTACAGTCTAACTTTGTATAACTTATTATCACATTCCTCCCTACAAGGGTACTCATAATCTCTATATGCTTGACTTATTATCATATTCCTCCCTACAAGAGTACTAACAATCAATGGACTATCTAATGGCATCAAATTGATACCATGTAATGTTATGCTTGCAGAAACAAAAGAATGTGTGGAGCCATAATCAATTAATAAGTATACTTCTGAATCAAATAACCGAGCCATACTCTTAACAACTTTAGGTGCGGCTGCAACTTCATCTCTGGTCATGGCAAGCACCCTTGCCTCTGCCTGACCCCTTGGCCTTCCTAGAGAAATAACCTTCCTTACTGTTCTAGAACTTCCCACCTCCGTGGCTGGCCTGCTTCCTACTGTTTCAACTCTCTTTGGGGCTTGCATTTGCGACACATCTTTCTTTGGTGTTTGGGGACATTCCTCGACCATCTGTCCCTTCTCTTCGTATTGAAAATATACTCCAAGTAACTTGAAGCACTCTCCTCTCTGAAACTTCCCACAATGCTCACATTGGGGTTCATATACCTACCCCTCTCCATCCTTCTATTGCCTCCTACAGTTAAGGCTTGCACTGAAGCTGCCTTGACTTGCTTGTTCTTAGTAAAGCCACTACTTCCCACTTTACTCTATGTGTGGAAAGTCCTCATACTCCTCTCAGGCATAGGGGTAGTCATTCCCTTCTTGGAATATTGTTCTCGGTTCTTCCTTTCCATGTTTACTTCATACTTTATGTTCTCTAGTTTCTTAACTTGGAGTGAAGCATCTACCAATAGCTAGTAGTCACAAAAGTTGTAGATCAATACTTTCTCCTTGATCCTTAAATAAAGCCCTCTTTCAAACTTATGGCACTTATTCGCCTCATTCTCAACAATGTTGGCCGCATACCATGAAAGTTCGGTGAACTTCAGCTCATATTCACTCACACTCATGTCCCTCTATGTGAGATCTAGGAATTCTTTGGCCTTCGCTCAGACATAGAGACTTTCGAGAAGTATTTCTTCCTAAATGCTTCCATAAAATTTCTCCATGACAATACTGATGATATGACCTAACTATAGGGCACTGATTCTTATCAATGGAGTGTGTCCCCTTGCAGCAAGCTCACTGTATAATCCAGTTTCTCCTCATCGGAGCACTTTATTTGAAACAAGACTCTCTTTGTCCTTCTCAACTATGCTTTAGGCTCTTCATGATTCATAGTCCCATTAAAGTCTACAGCCCCATACTTGCAAAGTTTATCATATTATCCGCTCCTCTCCACTGGAGCTTGCACTGGAACTTGTGGCACTTAGCCTATAGCATGCATGAAAGCTTGAGCAAGGACTTAAAAGAAACATGGATTCATAGGGTTTACTTGGGGTATAGGACGAGGAGGCGGTGGCACTTCATGTGGCATACTAAGTGCCTCAGAATCATGAGTTGATTGTGTCCCCACATCTTGTGGGACATGAGATTCATTCGTACTTCCTTGGCGAGAGCGAGATCGAGTCATAACTCCTCGAGTTCTCCTTCGAGGTGGCATACTCACTCCATCAATTGAAAATTATTTAAAATCTTTAGTTTATGTTTCATATCAAGTTTAAACATTGCGTGTGTGTATGTGAACCCTTCTTAAACCATGCTTCATGTAAAACAATTACAAATCATATTAAACAATAAAAAAACAATGCATATTGTTCTTTTAAATCAATGCATGTTCATTTTGTGCTTTAAAACGACCCATTTCATATCTAGGATACTCCTAAACCTAGTTGCTATGATATCATAAGCAGTTAGGCCACATTTTCTTAGTCTAACTCATAAATAAAACGTGAATGCAGCACTCTGTAAGGTTCTTATAGTAGAACCTCATTAGCCAACATAATTTCATCTTCATTCTCAACACATCCTAAAATTCCATAATTGAGCACTTGATATACGACAATCTATTCCTATGTTTATATCCTCAATCATCACCCTAAACATATCACTCATTTTCTCTTATTTTCACATCAAACTAAATACATTTGACACTCCATTCAAGCCTAAATGTATCATAAGAAATCATTGGTAAGTCCACAATTTATACATATACATGATTTGGGATGATTTGTATAACCTTCATTATGGATGTCGGATTAAGGTCATTCAAGTACAGTTTGGAAGAGGACTTCGAGTTCGCTAACTTTTATGAAGACCCCAAAGAGAGATTTTGCCATCTAATAGGTCAAAATTTGCACATTTATAAAACCGTCCTGAGAATGTCCGCTTAGCAGGCATATGCCCTCCAAATGGACATGAACTGAGCTGAAACACTAAAATTCCTAAGAAGGTCTACCCAGCAGACATGAAATCTTCCTAACAGACATTTACGGGTCAATTTCTACATTTCTAACTCCTACAAGTTACCTATAACCCTTCTTATGCATATCTATCATTTCTAACTTATATTCCTCATCATTTCCCCTTCATTATCACTTCCATTTCAACTCATTGTCATTTACAGCCAAATCATGATCTATGTTTGCTCATCAACCCAAAAACATAAAATTCAAACTTATACACATTCATCATAAATTTTTGCACATTTTCAACTCCCTTTATCACCTTCATTTCATATTTAACTTATCACACTAATGCTTCCCATTTCCAGGCACCATATTACTATTTTTCTATTAGATCAAGTTAGAAAAAGGCTATAAAGTGTACTGCATACTCTCTATACAGCATCACTACCTTGTAACAATCATATCTTTGAAATCCGATCTCTAAAAATTACATACTTTATGTCAATGGAAATCTAAAAGAATAAACTGCAACTTCCAAAAAGACAACCTTGTCCAAATCAGCCTAGATTATTATAGTTTTTCCCCTGAAGTTAGAACACATATTTTTCCTCTATGAATGCTTGAAAATGCAATGCAAAAACTTGGAAAATCATTAGCAAAACATAAATATATTTCATTAAATTAAAAAAAGAGTTTTACAAAGCTTTAATGGGCATTTCAAGACTTAAATACATCATTGGTATTATAATCCAAAATACAAAATATACATAAATGAGTAATACTTGAACTGCGGCTAAAGCCTTGAGTTTTCATAAACTAACTTAATTACAAAATATGCAGATTTGGAGTGATACCTTGACACTCGATCATTCGATCTCTTACTCTTAGCCTAAATATGGGGAGGAACGTGGGGTGAGCTTAAAAGATCGTGGGTAACAAGTTTATAGCGAAGAAATAAGTAAAAACATTGAAAAACATTCATTGCCATAGTAAATTGCATTAAATCCATAAAATACGTATTTCTCAAATTCTCAAGCTTGTCAAACAATTCATAAACGATATAAGTCATGTACTTCTCAACTTGTCAAACAATCATAAATAAATAAGCAATCATAATGGTTTGGGAGTCTATAAATATAAGGGAGTTCTTGCGAATCTCCAGTAATAACATAATGGACCATCACAAACCTACACACTGGTTTAGTCCATAAACATGAGGGAGTCCGTGAAGGAGCTTCATGCCAGTAGCAGGCAAGCAAGAGAAGCCTTTAACATGGTCGGCATGCATATGACATAAAAAAATGGACCACCACAAACCCACACAATCATGAATTTCATATTTTGTAAACATCTTGCACATTTCGGAAACATGCTTTCCATAAGCATGATATCTTTCAAATACAATTTCCATCATCATTTCATAAATCATCAACAAGATTCATGTACCAAATGTGTAGCAATTTCTTAAATCATTTGAGAATCAATAAATGCAACATTTATAAACTAATTGAAATCATTGAACTCTATTAATTTGGAAAAATACTCATGGCTCATTAACTCAACTATAAAAATGTAACCCACCTGGATTCCTTGTTTAAAAACTTGCTTAAAAATGCCCTTCCTCTTGCTCCTCTTGCCTCTCTTGATTCCCTTTAACATTTTCAAGAATCCAATTCAATAGGAATCTAAATTGAGATCCCAGAACACAAATTAACTAAAAATTGATTCGAGAATACTTAAACCCATATATTTCCTAAGCTTCATGAACTAAAACCTTTCCATAAATCCATAGGATTAAAAATGGGATTACCTTGAATCTTTATCAAACAAAGAGATGTTTGGCTCAAATGGAAGCTCTTTTCTTCCTCTTTCTTTTTCTCTTCTTGAATACCTTCAAAATCACTCTTAAAAGCTAAGAAAAGATGAAACCCTAACTTGCCTCTTCTTTCTTTTCTCTTATGAACAACTCTCTCTCACTTCTCTTCTCTTTTTCATGTTTTTCTCTTCTTCTCTCTCTTCATTCACATTTGTCTCCTTCAAATATACAAGACAACATTTTCCCTCTTCCAATTTTACCCTTAATGAGTGCTAAATGTCCATCCTACCCTTCCTTTAATGATTTATGCCTTTTAATCTTGAGTGACATGCCACAATTGCCCTTAACATATTCCTATTGCTTTAATTTAACTGACCAGTGTAATAAAATCCTACTGACACTGTAATAAATAATTAAACTCCAATAATAATTCTATCAAGACCTTATAATTTATTTAAATCATGCTTAACTAAAAAAAATTCGAGGGCCAACAATGCCATTTGGATCTGAAGGTTATGTAATATATAATGATGTTTCATATTAGGAATTAGGATGTATTCTGATGTAGCTTGGTAAAGTGATTACATATGCATCGAGATAGTTAAGCTCTTATGAGTTTAAATGATTTCACTACATGATTTAGAACTTACTGCAATAGTAATTTCTTTGAAAATTTAGAGATATTATACGTGGAGTGAAACATTTCATATATATATAGATCATTAAAGTTTGAGGTAATTATTAAGTTTAAAAGAGTTAATTATGAGACAGAGACGATGGATAGAGTTACTTAAAGATTATGATTGTATGAATGAGTATTATCCTAGTAAAGCTAGTATTGTATTTGATGCACTAAGTAGAAAATCTAATAGCAGTGTAGCACAAATTTAGATATTGAGGCTACCAAATATACTGCAATGAAAAGCATAGAATGTTAAGTTGAATTTGAGGTAAAATGAAGTATTATTAGCTACATTAACTTTAAGATTAGTGTTTAATGAAAGGATTAGAAAAGCCCAAAGTGAGGATTCAGAATTAGTGAATCTTATTGAGAATGTGAATCCCAATTCTGAGTTTGAATTAGAAAACAATACTTTGTAGATGAAGTAAGGAGTATGTGTGCCTGATATAGGTGATTGAGAAAAGAGATTTTGGAGGAAACACACATAGAATCTATGTTATACATCCTGGTAATAATAAGCTGAACCAGCATTTAACGGCTAAGGATGAAGAAGCAAGTGGCTGAATTTGTGACTAAATGTTTGATTTGTCAATAGTTTTAAATGTTGGAGATATTCTTAGAGCTTATATTTTGGAGTTTCTAGGAGCATGGAATCAATATACAGCCCTGATTGAATTTGATTATCACAATTATTATCACAGTAGTATCAATATGGCACTGTATAAGGCCTTATAGGATAGAAAGAGTGGTCTACCTTTATATTGGGATGAAGAAGGCTGAAGGATGGTTGAAGGCCAGAATTAATTCAAGATACTGTTGATAAGTGAAATTGATATTTAGTAGAACTTAAGTGACTCAAGAAAGACAAACGAGTTAGATGGACCAATACCAAAAAGATATGGAATATTGAGAGAAAGATAACATGTTTATGAGAATATTGCCTTGGCAAGGTGTGCTGAAGTTCAGTAAAAAAGGGTAAAATAAGCCCGAGATACATTGGTCTATATAATATTATCGAGAGAATATGACTATTGACTTATGAGTTAGTATTACCAGCAAAGATGTCTCAGATTCACAATGCGTTACATGTAAGTATACTTAGGAGATATCTGTATGATCTCACATATGTATTATCGACATAAGAAGTGAAATTGTGAGAAACTTGAGATATATAAGGAACTAGTTAATAAAGTGGGATATCTAAATAAGCAACTGAAAAGCTGAATGATTCCACTAGCTATAGTTGTTTTGAAGAAATCATTCAAGTGGGAAGTTATGTGGGAAAAATAGAGGAGAATATGAGAAAACAATACCCCCATCAATTTGATCAATTAGGAAAGAATTTTGAGGACAAAACTTCTTAAGAAGGGAAATTGTAGCATCCCATTTTTGAACCCTAGATTTCTATACATGAAAATAGTATTAAGAAATAATAAGGGGCATTATATACTCATGCATATCAATAGCATACACACGTGCGAATTGATTTTTGTACACATTATAATGACTGTTTATGCACTCATTTGGCATATTTCAAGGTATAAATGATTTTTTAAGTGATTATAATGTAAATAGTGAATATTTTGTCTTGAAAATTGATTTGGTGAATTATATTATTGGTTTAGAATTTTTGCTGAAAATTGGGAAATTTCTGAAATTTTGGATATTTTTGGACTAAGAAAAATGTCAAATGGCATGACAAACTAAGAAATGGTAGTAAAATTAAGTGTCAAATGGTGCTACAAATTATTGATAAGTGACATTAAGATTTAATGAAAAGTGTCATTAAAAATTGGGAGATAATTGGATTAGAAATTACGAAATAATTGTAGTGGTTATTAAAAGAACCAAGTGGTAACCGTTAAAAGTAGACAAGTGACAAGGGTCACTTGCCTTACCACATATCTACTCCCACGACATTAACCAAACTAAAAGACCATATTCACTTTAGTTGTCTTTCACCTTTGCCAAATGCTCTCTTCATTTCGTTCTTCTCTTCTACTTTGATCTCTTTTCTATGACATTCTCCTCTCACCATTCCATGTTGATCCTTGCTAGCATCTTCTATCACTAGCTATTTCAAAATCCTTGAAATCTCTTTTTTATTTGTTAAATGAAACATATATGATAATGAATTGATGAATGAAAGGATAAACATTTTCTATTTTGGAGATATAAAAACATGAGTTTTATTAGTTGTTTTAGAGATAGATTAATGGTGATAAGGGAGTAGAAAGAGTGTTTGATTATTGATGAATCAATGTATGCATTGATGTCTTTTTCTTGTGTACATGATGAGAAATAACTTAATATAGTTTAAGGGATGATTGATAAGGTAAATGGTGTATAAGAGTGTGCAAAACTGTTGATGAATGAGGGACAAGCATTGAAGAATAAATAAATAAGTATATGTTTTATTTTCATATAAATGATAAATAATAGATCATATATTATGGATGATTAATAATGAAAATAGTGTTGGAATGAAAATTGATAATTGACGAATAAAGTGATGTGTTATGACCTAATTTGGTGTATAGGATCAGTGTAAAAATGTGAATGAAAGAGTGATTTAAATATATTCTGTTTTGGGTATATGAGAAATGTGAGTTATAAGTTATTATAGAGATGAACTAGAGTGAGTTTTGAAGTTAAAGAAAGGCTAATGTAGTGTCTTGAACTGAGAAGAAATAAGATGATAGTTTAGAGATAAAGTGAAGGTGATAATGGAATTGAATGTGGGCTGAAACAATGATGAATGCATGTATACATTGAAGTTTTGTTTTGTATGAATGATTATCAATAATGTATGATCTGTTTGATGAGTGTTTTTTAGTTAAAATGGAGATGAAAATGATGAGAAATTAAGCTAAGAATGATTAATTATGCATAAGGTGTGGAATCTAGTAAGTAAAGAGTTAGAAATATGGAAAATGTGGATGTTAATGGCTAGAAAACTTTCAGATATAGCAACCCACGAAGCTCTCTTCCCTTCTTCTTCGTGAGTGTGATTTTTTTTTCTTCCACTTTTCCTACACCTTGCTTGCTCTTTTTTGGTTCTTCTAAAAGCCTAACCAACACCTTACACCTTTAAGATGATGATAGTCATGCATAGTGATGATGACTACGTGAATGGTGTGGGAAGGAAGTGACTTTTGTGAAGTGTG
>JAOQML010032968.1:0-11088 GCA_027568935.1 Erythroxylum urbanii | reverse complement strand
AAACTCCATGTAATCGGTATTACACTTCCTTTACATTCTACTGCACTATATTAACAACTCATTATTAACACCGAAACAACACAACTTTCACAATTCATGCATGAACTCATTTTCAACCATTAAAAACATCATCAGAATCAGTTCTAATATCTAGCAACTAAAAGCACCACTTACTTGATTCAACAAGATTTCCAGCAGTGAGAGTGAATGTGAGAGTGAATCAAATACCCAAGTTGATTCGGTGATGGGTTTGGTGTTCACAGTGAAGAACATCTACAGTATTTGTTGTTTTTATCATATACATAACCACGTGCCTTAAGCAAATCTCTCCACATATCACTATTGCATGTACTACATTTGTCACTCAAAAATCAAGCCATGTGTCACGCTTCCATTTGTCCATTTTTTAACATGTTTCTTAGTCCAAAAATATTCCAAATTTCTTAAAATTCACCAAAAATTCTGAAAGAATACTAATAGTCTTCAAATAAAATTTTAACACAAATAAATCACAATTCACATTTTAATCAATTAATCATACCCGAAAAATGTCAATGAATGCATGTACAATTATTTTAATGTATCAAAAATAAATATTCACATGTGTGTGAATATACTATGATGCACCAGCATGAAATGCACTTCTAATTCCTCATTGTACTCCCAATTCACTATTTTGGGGTCTAGCCCCGAACATGGGATGTTACATTTTCAATTCAACAGCACAACCAAATTTCACCCCCGCGAGACAGACAGGCGGATGCAGTTGGAGTAGAGCACACCAGTGAAGACAGCAACATTAGCGACTTTTGAGAGAAAGGATTTCCCGATTTTGAATTGGCACGCCAGCTTTTGCTTTTCTTTGATGCTAAAAATTGTTATAATTTTGTGGTCGTTACAGTTACTTGTCGATTGCTTCTATATATTGTTAAAGATTTTGGTACTCTATATTTAAATCTTCTTTCGTTTTACTTTGTGGGTGTGATCAAAATAACTCTTTTCCTCTTTTCCCTTTCGTTTGAAGTATCCGTATACCTTGTGAGATTGTGATGTCACTGCATTGCCACCTATTTTATGTATTGTTTGTGTGTCTCTTTTGCAATTACATGGGTTAGATGTGTCTTTAGCGTGTAAACATTTTCATTGCAAATGACAAGGAATGAAAAACCTTTCATTAAGCCAAAGCCAAGAATGAACAAGATAACAAAAGCTACAAGAAAGAAAAATAGAATATTTTAGCTAACTAGAATAGGTTCATTAGTCTATTGAATGGCTTTATTATTGTAACACCCCATTCCTAACTGATATATGCACGTGTGTCCATCGGATATACGTGTACATGCCCATCAGAAATGACATGTTAACTATCTTATCTTCGCTATACATAACATGACATCATACACTAAACCATCAATCACACATTTTCTAAACCTAAAATGTTATCACATTATATCAAAACTATAATTTACATATTTCATATAGTAAAATATCAACCATGTTTATACAACATTGTCCTATGAACATAAACAACTCAGTACACACCGAATACTATAAACTCAAAAGAAACAACTAGGTCGTCTCAGTCTCGAACCTGAAAAGTAACGGTGCAATTTTGATGAGTTTAGCAAACTCAGCAGAGTAACCATCCTTGATGGTTCACTCATGTCATAAAACAAGATCAAGTATAATAGGTAATCATACAGTTCAAATCCACTTGACAAGTATCAAATACTATCACAAATAAATCATTTCTCAGTTAAATAGTTCAATCATATACGACATTCGCATAGCTTTGCAAATCATTCAATGAATTCAAATTATATGTGAATGCGATATGTATGAGACTCACATTCATTTTTATATTGTTGTGACTCTGTGCTTTTACAGTATCCCGAATTATTGGGCTCAGTCAGTCAGTCAGTGCCTCATTGATCACAGTGAGCCATAGGCTCGAACCACATCTGCGGGAGCTTAAAACTCTTAACAGTAACAATAGCAACACCAGTCATAACTCCTTTATATTACATACATCGGAAAGAAGTGTATGCCACAATTTAGTCATCAAATTCAATCACTTTCATTTGCATGTAATATAACAGTATATCAGTCCCAGTATCAATTACAGTAATAGTCACAGTAGCAGTGGTCATCGGACTAGGTCCGACATTCAACTTTTCAGTTAAGAATCAGAAAAACATTTAGGCAGACGCATTCATATTCAATAAGCACTTCCAATATTATTCTCATGCATCAAAATGCCTCGGACAAATATGGTCCGTAATCCAGTACACAATCAGCACATTTCAGTATAGTTTAATAAGATATCAATACAGTTTAATAATGTACAAAACAATAAGGTAAGACCATTTTAGGTTACTCACTGTATGCTCAAAACAGCTATTGCCTTGAAGTACCGGCAATGTCTAGATGATGGCGCTCAATGTGCTCCTCTATAACATATAATACACACATATCAAATTTTGCACAATTATAAATTCATTTCTGCACATTCAAGTTTACTGAATAAGTATAATGCATATTCATGATAATTCTAGGTTCCTTAACATTATTCTTGTCACAAAACTCATTCATATATCAATACACAATTAATCAATTCAGATTTGTCTAAACATACTTTCAGGTCCACTTTACATGATTATTATCATCAGAAAATTTATGTAATTTGATAACACTTTCTTCTAGAAAATTGTTCTCCCATGTATTAAGTTTCCAATCACACTAATATCATCTAATTTGATTTAGTATTTTATGAGTTATGCTCAAAAATCACAAACTATGTACATTTGGAATTTTGGCTAGAGCATAATCATGCAGTCAAGTTGTACAACTCATATCTCTCAATTCCAATATCCAAAAATTACAAACTTTATACCAATTTAAAGATAAGAGAATAAGCTACAACTTTGTTAAGACACCTTAGTTTAATTCAGCCTACGTCTATATAGTTTATTCAATAACTACATGACATAATTTTTGTCCCTGGTAGTGCTACAGCCGAAGCCAAGATTCAATTTCATGCCAATTTTGAAAGTATTCGAGACAGAATTAAAATTAGACTTCTTCCATAAAGGTTTAGACATAAATCTTAACTTTAATTTGAATTAAAAATCAACTCATTTGGAAATCTACATACCAAGATATAATCAAAATACCGAAGCATGTTTAATGAAATTCTCCTATTCATAACATTCCAAAACGTTTCCTCACTTTCACCGAATCAATATTTCTCAAATCAATTCAGATGACTCTAAATTTTTGTGGAGAGCAAAAAAATGTCTTAAGAGTCTATTGGTTCAAGTTTCAAGTCATTTGGAGGTCAGGAGACAAAGTTATGACAAAATGAGTGAAAGATGTTCAAAATAGTCTTTCTATAGTAACCTTTGGTGCAACTCCTTGTCACTTCTCTCTCTAAAACACAAGTCTTCTTCTTCTTCTTCACCGAAAACCAGTTCTTCTTCTTCTTCTTCCATTTTTTTCTAGAGTTTCCCAACTTTTACACTATCCAACTCATACATATATCATCTATACTACTCCCCTTTCAGCTCAACAACACACAACAAATCAAAATCCAAGATTCAAACTTAAACATAAAAAAACATGTATCATTCACGCAAATTACAACTTTTATGCACTTTCTTTCTTCCGTCTTCATCAATTCTTACACTTCATTTAAATCATTTCTGTATCATAACCTCATTAAATCCTCATTCCTTAGCATTAAACTCATTTAAATTCATTTCTATAAACACTCAATAGATTCACGTATGCCAACAGTAAAAACAGAGTATATTTATAAAGCAACTTGCATGAAGTATCTGCACTCTTCCTAATCACGGTTTCGGTGATTGTTCAAGCTCAAAGTTCACTTCAACTCCATCTTATAACATAACAATCATCAAATATACAGAAGCCACACATGCAGTACACCCAAATTTTTACTCATGTTTCATTTTAGATCTTTTCCCTTAACTCATAACCAACTCGCTGAAATTATACACGACTATTCATCCTTTTCTGCATTTTCATGTTTTGTTTTTCTGCATTTGTTTTTCCATCAACACAATCACTTCTTTTAGCTTATCTTATCACTATCACCGAATTGCTTTATACCCAACATATGCATGTATTCATTTCTAAACTGTAAAACATCATCAACCTCATTCACAAAACTCAGAAACTTAAACTTCACTTACTTTGTTTTCAGAAAAATCATCAGTAGTGAGAGTGAAGGTCAAGGTGCGGTGAAGAACAAAGCAAAACTGAAGAACAAACAAGTAGCTACAGAATTTTGCCTTCCACAACTCGTGATTACGTGCTTTAATATCCCAATGACACATGGCCCCATTGCATGTGGGCCATTTGTCATCCATATAGAAGTGCTACATGTCAAAATACCATTTGTCTATTTTTTTCCTAGTCCAAAATCCAAAATACCACAAATTTTAGAAAATTTCCTAATATTTACCAAAAATTTTGAAATAATATTAATAGTCTCCAATTCAATTTTCACTACAAATAATCTTCGATTCATATTTTAATCGCATTTATAAATCAATTATACCTGGAAAATGTCAATGAATGCATGCACAATTACTTTTTTAATGCATATCAACACACAAATATTTAATTATGTCATATGATGCACGAAATATACTTATAATGTCTCACAGTACACTCAAATCACTATTTTGGAGTCTAGCCCCAAACATGAGATGTTACAATTCTCCCCTCTTTAAGAAATTTCGTTCTCGCAATTCTTACCTGATTGAGGAAATAGGTGGGGATATAAGTTTTTCATATGCTCCTTAGTTTCCCACGTTGCCTCTTTACTCGAATAATTGTGCCATAAAAACTTTCACCATTGGAATTTCCCGATTCCTCAACCGTTTCATCTGATACCCAACTATTTGAATTGGTTTCTCAACATAACTTAGGTTACTAGTAACTTCAATCTCCTAAGCTGGTAACACATGTGTTGGATCAGACCTATATTTCCTAAGCATACTCACGTGAAATACATCATGTATCTGAGACAACTCAGCAGGTAAGGCTAACCAATATGCCAAAGGTCCAATTCTCTCAAGAATTTCATAAGGACCAATATATCTCGAGCTCAACTTGCCCTTTTTGCGAAACCTCAATACACCTCACCAATGAGACACTCAAAGAAATACTTTTTCCTCGACACTATACTCCATATCTCTACGATGCTGATCCACATAACTTTTATGTCTATCTTAGGCCGCTTTTATTCGACTCTGGATCAGTTTCACCTTATCTACAGTATCTTAGATCAATTATGGACCTTCTATCATTCTCAAACCTTCCTCATCCTAGTATAGAGGTGATCGACATTTTTTGCCATACAACGCCTCATACGGTGCCATCCCAATGCTAGTATGACAGTGATTGTTATAAGCAAACTCAATCAATGCTATGTACTGATCCTAAGCTCCCTAAAACTCCAATACACATGCTCTGAGCTTATCCACAATAGTCTTGATAGTTCTCTCACTCTGTCCGACTGTCTAAGGATGAAATGCTATACTGAAATTCAACTATGTGCCCATAGCTGACTGTAAGCTCTTCCAGAATATCGAAGTAAATCTGGGATCTCTGTCTGATACAATAGACACTGGAATCCCATACAGTCTCACAATCTTAGTCACATATCTTCGAGCCAACTGGTCTAATGTATTGTTCTCTCATACTAGTATGAAATGGGCCGATTTAGTTAATCGGTCCACTATAACCCATATTACATCATTCTGTCTCGGAGTCTTAGGCAATCCCATTATAAAATCTATAGTAATTCGTTCCCATTTCCACTCTGGAATAGGTAACGAATGTAATTTTCCAACTAGGGCATGATGCTAAGTCTTAACCTATTAGCATGTTATACATTTAGAAATAAACTCTGCTACTTGCTTTTTCATTCTAGTCCACTAGAAATGTTGTCTCAGTGTGTTATACATCTTGGTAGTACCAGGATGCATAGTATAAGCGACCATATAAGCTTCTTCTACAATTTCCTTTCTCAGATCATCAACATTAGGCACACATAGTCTCTGCTTTAGCCACAATGTATCATCTCTAAAACTCAGAATCTGTATTCTTCTTAACTTTCTCAATCAATTTCACGATTTCAGGATCTTTACTCTGTACTCTTCTGATCCGATCATGCAACATTAGCCTCAGTTTCAATGTAGCTGTCAATGCTTCATTATGCTCTAGATTCAACTCTACATTCAAATCTCTCAACTAAATCAAGCTTGGTAACCTCAATAATTGAATCTGAGCTACATTGGTATTCGACTTTCTGGTCAAAGCATCAGTCACTACATTAGCCTTCACCAAATGATACTCAATTGTGCAATCATGGCCTTTCAGTAACTCTATCCATCTTCTCTGTCTTATGTTCAGCTCTTTTTGGCTTAATAGATACTTCAAGCTCTTATGATCAGTGTATATCTGGAATGCCTCGCCATATAAATAATGTCTCCAAATCTTTAGGGCAAAAACTACCATTGCAAGTTCTAAATCATGTACCGGGTAATTCATCTCGTGAGACCTTAACCGATGCATAGGCTGCAAGTTCTCATTCTGTCTGTCTGTCTGAGGATGAAATACTGTACTAAAATTCAACTGTATACCCATAGCTGACTCTAAGCTCTTCCAGAATCTCGAAGTAAATCTGGGATCTCTATTTGATACAATAGACACTAGAATCCCATACAGACTCACAATCTTAGTCACATATCTTCAAGCCAACTGGTCTAATGTATTATTCTCCTGTATTGGTATGAAATGGGCCGACTTAGTTAATCGGTCCACCACAACCCATATTGCATCATTCTGCCTCAGAGTCTTAGGCAATCTCATTATAAAATCCATAGTAATTCGTTCCCATTTCTACTCTAGAATAGGTAACGAATGCAATTTTCCAACTGGGGCCTGATGCTCAACCTTAACCTGTTGGCATGTTATACATTTAGAAACAAACTCCGCTACTTACTTTTTCATTCCAGGCCACCAAAAATGTTGTTTCAGTGTGTTATACATCTTGGTAGTACCAGGATGCATAACATAAGTGGCCATATGAGCTTCTTCTACAATTTCCTTTCTCAAATCATCAACATTAGGCACATATAGTCTCTGCTTTATCCATAATGTATCATCTCTAAATTCAAACTCAGAATCTGTATTCTTCTTAACTTTCTCAATCAATTTCACCATTTCAGGATCTTTACTCTGTACTCTTCTGATCCAATCATGCAACATTGACTTCAGTTTCAATGTAGCTGTCAATGCTTCATTATGCTCTAGATTCAACTCTACATTCAAATCTCTCAACTAAAGCAGGCTTGGTAACCTCAATAATTGAATCTGAGCTACACCAGTATTCAACTTTCTGCTCAAAGCATTAACCACTACATTAACCTTCGTCGGATGATACTCAATTGTGCATTTATGGCCTTTCAGTAACCCTATCCACCTTCTCTGTCTCATGTTCAGCTCTTTTTGGCTTAATAGATACTTCAAGCTCATATGATCAGTGTATATCTGGAATGCCTCGCCATATAAATAATGTCTCTAAATCTTTAGAGCAAAAACTACTGTTGCAAGTTCTAAATCATGTACTAGGTAATTCATCTTGTGAGACCTTAATTGTCTCAATGCATAGGCTATCACCTTGCCATGCTGCATCAATACACATCTCAGTCCCTGATGCAACGCATCACTGTATACCATATATCCACCAGATCCTGATGGAGTAGTCAATACCGGCGCTGTAGTTAATCGATGTTTCAACTCTTCAAAACTTCTCTGGCACTTGTCATTCCATCTAAATGCTACATTCTTCCTCAGAAGTTTAGTCAGAGGGGTTGAGATTAAAGAAAACCCCTCGACAAACCTCTGGTAATAACCAACTAATCCGAGGAAACTTCAGATCTCTGATACATTCTTCGGTGTCTCTCATCTCATTACTACTTCATTTTTCATTGGATCCACCTGAATATCATGCCCCGTTACTATGTGACCCAGAAATACCACTTGATTCAGCCAAAATTCACATTTACTGAATTTGGAATATAGTTATTTTTCTCTCATAGTCTACAAAATTATTCTCAAATGCTCAGCATTTTCCTCATAGTTTCTAGTATACACCAGAATGTCATCAATGAACACAATTATAAACCGGCCTAAGTAAGACTGAAATACCTTGTTCATCAATGCCATGAATGCAGCTGGGGCATTAGTCAGCCCAAATAGCATAACTAAGAACTTAAAATGTCCATACCTACATCTGAAAGCACTTTTTGGTACATCAGCCTCTGCTATCTTTAGCTGATAATACCCAGATCTTAAATCAAGCTTAGTGAATACTCGAGCTCTTTGCAATTGATCAAACAAGTCATCGATTCTAGGCAATGGGTATTCATTCTTCACTGTAACCCAGTTAAGTTGCCTGTAATCAATGCACAACCTCAAAGTACCATCTTTCTTCTTCATAAATAACACTGGAGCGTCCCAAGGTGAAATACTGGGCCTAATGAACCCCTTCTCAAGCAACTCTTGCAACTGAACTTTCAATTCCTTTAGTTCCACAAGTGCCATCCTATATGGAGGAATGGATATAGGAGCAGTATTTGGAACTAAGTCAATTGTGAACTCTGTTTTTCGATCTGGAGGCAAACCAAGTAATTCAGTAGGAAACACGTCTAGGAATTCCTTAACCACAGGAATATCCTGTAGACTCTATTGAGCTCGAATATCAATCACATGTGCTAGATAGGCCTCAAATCCATCATATATTAACTTCAAACCACTAATAAATGAAATCAGTCTGGTTTGCACCGCTTGACTAATGCCTCTGAATACTACTCTCGGTTGATCAGGAGACTCTAAAATCACTTCCTTCGTATAGTAGTTCATGATGGCCCTATGAGCAGTGAGCCAATCCATGCCTAAGATAACATCTATCTCCTTCAACTGTAAAACAATCAAATCTGCTGCCAACTCTGCCTAATCAATTCGAATCAGACACTTCTTCCAGACCTCCCCTATCACTACAATACTACCAATTGGTGTACTCACCTCTAATCCACATCTCAGGAATTCTCTATCACAATGAAATCTAGATGTCATGTGTGGTGTGATAAATGAATGCTTAGATCCAGGATCTAGCAACGCATAAACCTTAAAAGTAAATAATGATAACACACTTGCGACCACATATGGAGAATCCTGAGCCTCTTGTCTCGTCATGGCATAAACTTTGACTTGAGACTACGGCTGATTGCTCCGCACCTCAGTCCTCCCAGTAACACTTCCAGACATCATTCTGCCTCTTCCACGACCTCTTTGTCCAATTCCACTGGCTCAACTCTATTGAATTGTAGATTCTGTTACTCTACTCCCACTCCTACTAAACTGTGCTCCAGACATCAATGTACAATCTCTGATTTGATGATCATGTGAGCCACACCGAAGGCAGGCTCCTGTTAATCTCCAGCACCACTATACTTATTCCCACAATACTGACAAGCTAGCAACTGACTCGATATTGCACCTTTATTATTCCTAGTCTGAGTAAAACCACCCCTCTATTTAAATCCTAACTGTCTAGATACAACTGGTGGTCTGAATGTTCGGGTCTGATGTTTATTGAATTGTCTACTAGAACCACCCTGAGACTCACTGGGCCTTTCTGACCAGTTTCTGATCTCTGCTCAGACTGATTGTCCCTCAACAATTACTCCATTCAGATAGAGGCTGCTTTGAGCTCAATGAAACTGCTCAAGTTAGTAAGAGCTAGCCTTATCCGAATCTCCATGTTTAGGCCGTCTTCAAATCTCCTGCATCTATCTGCCTCAATAGGAATTAAGACAGAAACATAACTCATCAGCTCATTAAATCTGATCTTATAATCTGCTACAGACATTCCACCCTGTTTCAGATCCATAAAATCCTTCATCTTCCTATCCATGTATACCTGGGGCATATAATTTTATTGAAAGCCCTCAGAAAGTCTCCCCAAGTCAAAGTGCATGGCCTGGTGGTACTGCCGGGAACAGTCTTCCACCATTGATAAGCCAGGCCTTGTAGTAAAGAAATGGCATAGTCAAATTTTTCGTCCCACTCACAGTTCATCTGATTAAATACTCGTTCTATCCGCTCTGACCATCCATTAGCTTTTGCAGGGTCTGTACTGCTATAGAAATCTACAGCTCCATGCTTTCGTAGTTTGTCGTCCTTTCCCTTCTCTCAGGAATTCTTGGAGGTACTCACTCAGGTCGAGATACCGACGACTCCCTACTGGCTCCTTCCGATCTCAGGTCAGCTAAGTATTCCATTTATTCACTTACATCAGATAAACACAATAACTTTAATTACCATTTGACATTTCCACAACATTTCACACATAATATCATCACATACCCCTATGGATGCCAAACCATGCTTTGATACCAAAATATAACACCCCATTTCCAACTGACATATGCACGTGTGTCCATCGGGTACACGTGCACATGCCTGTCAGAAATGACATGTTAACTATCTTACCTTCACAGTACATAACATGACATCATACACTAAACCATTAATCACACATTTTCTAAACCTAAAATGTTATCACATTATATCAAAACTATAATTTACATTATTTCATATAGTACAATATCAATCATGCTTATACAACATTGTCTTATGTACATAAACAACTCAGTATACACCGAATACTATAAACTCAAAAGAAACAACTATGTCCTCAAACCCAGCTGACAGACCTTTGAGCCAAATCTGACTGTAACAGTAGCATCAAATATGCTTCTACAGAGTCTAAAAAGTAAGGTCGTCTCAATCTTGAACCTGAAAAGCAACGGTGCAATTTTGATGAGTTTTGCGAACTCAACAGAGTAACCATCCTTGATGGTTCACTCATATCATAAAACAAGATCAATTATAATATGTAATCATACAGTTTAAATCCACTTGACAAGTATCAAATACTATCACAGATAAATCATTTCTCAGTTAAACAGTTCAATCATATATGACATT
>JAOQML010032948.1:0-11088 GCA_027568935.1 Erythroxylum urbanii | reverse complement strand
ATTCTCTAAAAATTGGAAAATCACTATGACCCTCTCCAATTCAATTTTACACACGCAAAACATATTTTTCCAAAAATTACTATTTATTCTCACTTATACCAGAAAAATGTCATGATTGCATGTACAGATATTTCTATGTGCAAACATCGCTGTTCACAAACGCATGAGCTTGAGATGTGTTTTCCAAATTTCTCTAATTGGTCTTCTCGTATACCCGTTTCCCTGGTCCGACCCGATATATGGAAACGAAATGTTACACCTAGTATCAATTACAGTAACAGTCACAATAGCAGTGGTCATCAGACTAAGTCCGGCATTCAACTTTTCAGTTGAGAATCAGAAAATCATTTAGGCAGACGCATTCACATTCAATCAGCACTTCCAATATCATTCTCATGCATTAAAACGCCTCGAACAAATATTGTCCGCAATCTAGTACACAATCAGCACAATTCAGTACAGTTCAATAAGATAGCAATATAGTTCAATAATGTACAAAACAATAAGGTGAGACCATCTTAGGTTACTCACTGTATGCTCCAAAAAGTTATTGTCTTGAAGAACCGGCAATGTTTGGATGCTGTCGTTCAATGTGTTCCTGTATATAGACAATACATTCACATATCACATTATTGCACAATTATGTATTCATTTATGCACATTCATGTATATTGAATATGTACAATGCATGTTCATGACAATTTTGAGTTTCTTATCATCAATCTAGTCATAATAATTATTCGGATATCCACATTCAATTTATTAACTCAGATTTGTTTAAAGATACACTTTTGGGTCCATATTGCACAATTAATTTCATCAGGAAAGTGAAAGAATTTGGGAATAATTCCTTCTATCAAATTATTTTCCTATTCTTAAGTCTCTATTGATACCAAGATCATTCAATTTGGTTCATTACTCTATGAGTTATGCTCAAAATACCACAGACTATGCACTTTTGAAATTTTGGCTAATGTATAATTATGCATTCAAGTTGTACAATCCATATCTCTCAATTATCATCTCCAAAAATTACAAACTTTATACCAATTTAAAGATAAGAGAATAAGATATAACTTTGGTGAAGACACTTTTGTCTAATTCAGCCTCTATCAATACAGTTTATTCAATCACAACAAGATATAATTTCTGTCTTGGGTAGACTACAAGCTCAATCAAGACTCAATTTCAAGCTAGATTTTGAAATGGTTAGGGACAAAATTAAAAGTATACTTCTTCAAAAAGTTATAGCCATATGTCTCTACTTTATCTAAATCAAGAATCAACTTATTTTGAAATCTATAGATCAAATTAAGACCCAAATACTGAAGTATGTTCAGTGAAAACACTTCATTTATCATAATCCAGTACAGTTTATCATTTTCATCCTAAATTCATCAATCAATCTTTCCAGAATGAATTTAGATGGCTATAAATTTTTATTGAGAGCAAGAAAAATGTGTTATGAGTTTTTTGGTTTCAAAATTAAGTCATTTGGAGGTCGGAAGAAGAAATTATAGCTAAAAGAATGAAGGATGTTCAAAACTATCAAACAACATTATACCTTCACTGTGTAACGATCGTGCCTGTGCACTATCATGCACTTTCCAATTGACCTTTGTAAGTCACGATCATGCTTGAGCATGATCATGCACTTTTCATGCTTGAGCATGATCATGCAACCCAAACCCTTAAGAGTCATAATCATGCTTGTATACAATCATGCACGCCCTTTTATTCCAACTTCTTCTAGCACTTCCCCAAAACAGACTTTCGGGACAATTTTACACAATATTTTTGACAATGAAAATGAAGGATTTAGGCTAAACATTCTTCTAAAATGTTTTTCTTTTATGACTTAAGTTTCCAATGATACCAATTTTATGCAATTTGGTTCATTATTTTGAAAATTATCCCTAAAATACTCAGACTGTTCATAAACAGTGACAGAATCCAGAAACGCAGCTTCAAGCCAACTTTTGACACACTTTATGACAGAAATAAAATTCGACTCCTTCATTAAAGTTGTATACAAAAGTTTCTAGTTTAATCTGAATTTAAAATCATCTAATTTGGATAACTACGGGGCAAGATATGGCTAAAATACCGATACCTGTCCAGTAGAACTCTTCCTAACCAGTTTCCAGTATGTATCTAACCTATTCCTTCCTAATTCAGTACACAATTGATCCATTTCAAACATCAAACAACACATGTTATAATAGGATACCAAGTTTATAATCCCCTTACCTCACTAAACGTCAAGTCCAACTCCAAAGAACCAACTATTATAGCCTCTTTCAAGCAACTAAGATACTTCCAACATCAAGATAGATGTAGTGTAAGTCTTAACACCCAAAATACAACAGCCTAGAAAATAGCATGAGATAGCTTCTTCATACCACATATGGCAAGGAGTTTTAATGTGATAGTACAACAAAATCAACATAAAATTCAAAGCAAGGAAGAGGGATCATTTCGGT
Organism: Erythroxylum urbanii; assembly: GCA_027568935.1. Classification (NCBI taxonomy): domain Eukaryota; kingdom Viridiplantae; phylum Streptophyta; class Magnoliopsida; order Malpighiales; family Erythroxylaceae; genus Erythroxylum; species Erythroxylum urbanii. The sequence continues at coordinate 8,605 of JAOQML010032948.1, read as the reverse complement.
GGAGAGAAAAGAGTCAAACAAAGATTGCAGAAGTTTCTTTGTAAAGGCTTGACACCTAAGCTACTAGGTGTCTTCACTAAACTTTAACACATGTCTCCAATGCAAGATGCCCATTTGCCCTCTATGTAAGCTGCCAAATGTCACACATTGAATGATGCCAAATGCCAATAATTCACTAGTCCCATATCACACTATCATTGGTCCATATTTCAATTTTTTTCCTAGTCCAAAATACCCCAAATTTTTAGAAATTTCCTAAAATTTACAAAAAATTTCGAAATAATACTAATAGTTTTCAAATAAAATTTTAACGCAAATAATTCACAATCACCATTTTAATTGCATTTTTAACAATTAATAATACCCAAAAAATGTCGATGAATACATGTACAAATAATTGTAATGTGCAAGATCAATAATATCGTGTATGTGTGTGCCTCATTATGTATAAACATGAGTTATGCTTCCTAATTTCTCATTAATCTTTAATAATCACCATTTTAACCCTAATTCAAGTGACAGGATGTTACAATTAACCTTAACCCTAAAAAAGGTGAAGTAGGTACAAGATATAAAATAATGGTAGATGTGTTCTAAAATATAGAGTAGAGGAGAACATGTTTTAAAGTTACTTTGTTTTAAGATTCCCTGACACATAAAATGAATTCACCATATAAAGATTTATATTCTTTAACTAGTTTTTGAACTCATATTTTGGAAAACTTTATAGTCATAACTTCCTACAATTAAACCAACTCAGCCAATAACATAAAAAAAGCGTAACTAGCCAACAAGATTTAAAGCTTGAAAAATATGAAAGTTTTATAGAGATTCAAAATCCAAAGATTTAAAATGTCAAAGATTCAAAACTCAAAAGTAACTTTTACAAAGAAATCCCAAACTAAATGTTTTTAGTTGGCTTTTCTTTTAAGAAGAATAAGTTATCATTAGGTTTATAGTTAGGTAATTGAGATTCAAGAAAATGATTCATTTTTGGTTTAGGTTGATTTGTGATATTGTTAAGATGTACATATGCAAAAATTCATTAGATAGGAAGAAATAAATCTTGTTTTTTTCATAGTTAGCCTAGATATGTTTTTAAACAACTTTATATGCTTTTAAACAGCTTATTACATTCATTAAAGTTGTACTAGAGTGTGGGTTAGCTATCGAAAGTAGTAGGAGGTCATCAGCAAAAGGCAAAATGTATATCTTTAGATTCTTGCATTTCTTATGATATTTGAATATCCTCTCCGTATTGATTGTGTGTCTAATGAGCCTCAAAAGTATCTTCATAGCAACTGTAAATAGAAAAGGGGATAGAGGGTCTCCCTGTCTTTCTCCTCCCCCTTTTGAATGTTTAGGTGGCGATTCAGAGAGAGTCGCCCTGTTCCTTCTCCCCCTTTGAATTTTTAGGTGGGGATTCCATTGATGAGAATGCTATAGGATACTGTTCAAATACATTTTCGTATCTAGTCAATAAAATTAGTAGGAAAACCTAGTGCCTTTAAGATATAAATGATAAAACTCTAATTAAGGTTGTCAAAAGCCTTTTAAAAGTTGACTTTAATTGCACAACTCTTAGGAGACCTCTTCCTTCCATAATTCTTAAACATATAATATTCTTTCCTTCAATAAAAGCTCATTGTGATCCATCAATTAGTAGTTTTATAGTTTGTTTGAGTCTATTAGCTAGCATTTTAGAAAGACTATATGTATGAAATTATAGCATGAGATAAGTATGAAGTCTTTAATGGAATTGTTATCGATTTCTTGGGAATAAGAGTCACAAATGTCTTGTTAACCTCCCTTATGATTTTCCCCCTATTGAAAAAACTTGGGACTTCCTTGGTGAATGTATCATTGACTAGATGCCAAGATTTTTAGTAGAATAGTCCATTGAACCCATCAGAGCTAGGAGCCTTGTGGGGTTTGAGACTGAAAAATACTTTCTCCATGTCTGCTAATGTGAAGGGGACAATTAGATTGTTGAAAGTCTCTTATGAGATTGTATCTGATATGAAGGATTTGAGCAAATTGGTTGATAATAGAGATTAGTCTTGAGTGCTTATAAACTTCAAGAAGTGGCCAAATGCATATCTTAAAAGTGCTTCTTGGGACGAAGTGATTATAGTCCCATTAGCTATTTGGATGGAGCAATTTTATTCTTGTTCTTTCTGGCTAGCACTGAGATAAGAAAGAAGGATGTGTTTTTGTCTCAAATAGAGAAACTGAATCCTTGATCTTTTCTTAATCAAGGAATGGTGGACTTTAAAAGCCCTTATGTGATTTGTTAAAGCATATTTTTCATCAGCCTTTAATGAGTTATTCATATGATCTAAGTATAGGAGGTTCATTATTTTATCCAACTTACTTTTTTTTTCCTAGATGGTTTCATTAATATTTATGTATCTAACTCGATTAAGGCACTTGAGTTGCTTCTTTATTCACTTTAACTTATCATTGCAGACAAAAGAAGGAGAAACTCTAACATATGCATTTAATTTTCTCCTTACTGCTTCCTTAAAACTCTCCTCTAATAAGAGATAATTGTTGAATCTTATGGGGTGGTGTAGGTTTTTAGTTTCCTCTAACTTTGGGATAGATATAGGAGAGTGATTAGAGAAGTACAAATCACCAAATACAGCTTTGGAATTTAGGAATGAGGATAGCCATTAGGAGTTAACCATAGTCCTGTCCAATTATTCCTTAGAAACCAGTGTCCTTACTGCTTATTACTCCAAGTAAAGAGATTTCCTTTGAACTTTAGGTCCACCAGTTCAATATCATTGATACATTTTGCCAAATCATCTATGAAATTATGTATTTATGCATTGCCTTGTGCTTCTATAGGGGAAAGTGTTATTGAAGTCTCCCATTACTAACCAGGGATAATTAATGATGGTTTGGATCTCATGAAACCTATTCCGTAAGTCATTTCTCTATAAAGCATGGTTAGAAGCATAATGGAGACATTGATAGTTATATTATTAAGCATAAGGAGCTCTAGGTGGATAAGTTGGTTAGAGATCATAGAGCTTAAAATCCTTATTGATTACTAATCATATGCCACAACGATTTTGTCGTAGTGATGGTTGATTGATGATGATGGTACATTTACATTTTAAAAAGTCCAATACTTTGAGATTTTGTGCTCTCAGTTTGATTTCCATAAAACCCATTAAGGAGGGTCTTATGGCATAGATATGATTTCTTAGTAGTAGCTATTTGTGATGTTTGTTGATCCCCCTAACATTTCAATATAAGAAATTCAGTTGTTGGTCTTTTTGAAGCTAGGGCTCTTATTTCTTATATTGGATTTTCTCCTTGCAACGGGAATAAGGTCACTTAGTAGAGCTTGCTCCTTAATTATATAAGAAGTAGGGCATATGTTTATTACCTATTCTGCTCTTATCTCATCTTTATGATGCTAATCCAATAAGGCCTTTTAGGGGGGAGGGGGGTTTGATATAGCATTATATTTATAGGGGTAGAGGTAGTACCAGAATTTAAGCAATTTCCATTGTTTTCCCCCTTCTTCCACCATAATATTGTGCTCCTTTTTAGTGTTGTCCTCCTCTTTGTCAATTTTAGAGTCATTTAAATTGTTAAGATTCATTAGTTCCATATAGCTACCTATTTTGAACACATTACTAGTTGGTCTCCATAACTTTTGAGTGATGAATTGGGTCTCCATTAATAGGTAACTTGTATTGAGTCTTCATACAGATGTGTCTGGTTGTTTAGTCTCATTATTGGGATCCAATCTGGAAGGGATTGTGTAGCTTTTGTTAGGACAGTTGATTCTCTCGAGTGTGGTAGTTGGCTCATCCATTTTTATCGATTTTTTGATGAAATTAAAAATATGGCTTAAACCCTCATTGGTCCAGTATTTAAGAGGAATGACATGTTTGTTTATCCATAATGGTATCCTTCTATTGGTTTATTTTAAAACAACTTAGACCAAAGTCCAAAACTCTTTGTGCATCAACTTCAAAGGCAAACTTGAAAATGAAGTTGTCCTCATAGACATCCACTAATCCAAAAATTTTCCATATTTTGTAAGCCTAGGTATAAATTGGAGAGAATGCTGGCCTTTCATCCACTAAAATTCTGACTAAGGAAGATTTCCATTGAGCCATTCCATCCTAAAGGACCTATATTAGGAGAGCAATAACTTTTTGCCCATCTTTGCTTTTAGTTGGGAGAAACTTGCTAGTAAGGATATAAATTGGGAAAATGATGAAGAAATTCTATTTCTCATGACTCTGAAATGCTATACAAGGGGGTTTATATATACATGATTGCCTACGTATACAAAGCTAAAAGAATATCTTTAACAAACTTTGACAAAAAAACATTTTTGTGGTGAGTTGTAAAGGATCTATAACTGATTCTATTTTATTTGCAGACAAAAGAACATAGGGAGTGTGGGTGAGGATGGTGTGGTGTGTGTTGGATGCAAAGGACGTGAATAACTAGACTAACAGTCCCCTCTCAAGTTGGTGCTGAAGAGAGGAGGCCCAACTTGAAGATAGCAGTGCTGAATGTGGCAGCAGGGAGAGCCTTCTCGCTGGGGCCTATCACAAGAACATCATCTACATAAATCAGTAGTGAAGTGAAAGAGGGGCCGGTACCTTTAGTGAAGAGACAGGAATCAGAAATCGATTGCGCGAACCCAAAAGCTTGAAGTTTAGTCATGATTTCCTTGTTCCATTATCGTCCCGCTTGCTTGAGGCCGTATGAAGATTTTTCTAATTTGCAGACTTGACCAGGTAAAGCTCGTGTATACCCTTTAAGGGGGTGGATGTATATATCTTCATCAACAAAACTGTGAAGATATGCGTTATTAATGTCATAATAGTGAACTGGCCAGTTGTTTGCTGCAACAAGAGCTATCACGATTCGAACTATTGTCAATTTTGCAACTGGGGAAAAGCATCAATATAGTCAATCCCTGCTCATTGGTTAAAACCTTTTACCACTAATCGTGCTTTTTGACGGTCGAGTGAACCATCCAGTCTTCTTTTGATTTTAAAAATCCATTTGGTCTGAAGAGCTTTTTTACCTTTCAATAAATCGGTGATAAATCAGGTATAGTTATGTTCCAGAGCCTCAACCTCATCATTCATCGGTGTTACCCACAACGGATTATCTTTAGCGGAATAGTATTGGTCAACAAAATCTGCAAGTGCACAGAGTCGTTTCTAGTACCTACAAATCAATTATTCCAATGTCATATCCTACGAGGACTAAAATACTCACTACTAAATTAATCCTAATTACTTGAACCAAAACAACAAGAAATTTAAAAGATGATTAGATTAGAGTAAACAAGAAATTGTGAAGAATGTAAATAAACAAACAAAGAAAATTTGATGGTTTAGATTAGGGCTTCGGGATTCACCAATTTAAGAGATTGATCGATAAATTATGAAACTGAATGAATGATAAGTTATAATAACAATTGAACAAATTCACGTATATTCTCTCTCAAGACATACAAGAATACCTAACTAGTTGATTTCTCTCAATGTGAAATCTAACTAGTCAAATTCATTAAGACCAAGCAACCTTAAGTTATCACACTAGTTTAGGATATCTCTATCTCTAAATCTATTGTGTTTATCTTCCTAATGCACAAATCATACTTCACCTCTCAGTTCATCATATGATTCCTAAGATTGTATAAATCTAATGTGTTTATCTTCCTAATGCATAAATCATATTTCACCTCTCAGTTCATCATATGATTCCTAAGATTGTATCTATGGTGATCAAGCATAGAAACAATAATGAAGCTCAAGAAAGATAAATATAACCCAAGAACTTTTATTCAATATCAATCAATCCATAAAACATCAATCAATCCCTAAATGGGGTTTAGTTTCAGAACATGATAAAAGAATCTGAACAAATAAAGAGAAGCAACATCCAAGAAAGGGTAGAGAGAGAAAGTTGAAAGAACACAAAACAAGCTTGCTTTGATCCTCCTTCTTTCTCCTCTTTTTCTTCTTTTGGGTGCCTCCTATCTTGCTACCTCGTTTTCAATGCCAGAACCCCTATTTAGGTCTTCAAAATGAGTATATATAGTGTCTCGGGGGTCAAAAAAACCTAGTTTTTGCTAAACAGAGGAATAAAAATCGTGACAATGCCGTCAAAGTCTGTTAGGCAGACTTAATGTCCACTGGGTAGACCTTCTCGAGTCTCTGGAGTAGTTTTGGACAGTGAATGTCTGTTAAGCGGACATTCACGTGTCTTTCAATCTTCCTTCTCCGCTCATGTCTGTTTGGAGGGACATGATGTCCGCTGGGCGGACATACACTGGGCATCTTCAGAAATGTGCACTTTTGACCCCTCAGAAGGCCAAATCTCTCCTCAGGGTCTTCACAAAAGTTGTAGAGCTTAGAGTCCTCTTCGAAAGATTACTTGAACAACCTTAATCCAACATCCACAGCCAAAGTTGTGTCTTTTGCCCCAAAATCTCTACAATTGTACCTACTAAGTAATAAAGTTGAAATGTGTGAGAATTAACCAAATAAAGTGCACAATTCACTTAAAGATAAGTCAAATTAGTTCTAATTCATCCCAAAATCATATATAAATAATTTGAATTATCAAATTCCCCTAAGCTTGAACCATTGCTTGTCTCCAAGCAAAAATAAAAGAAAACTAAATACTAAATCCGCAAACAAGATATTGATTCTACTTTCGTAGGTGTACGGTGGCATTTAACATATGCCAGAAGCCTTTAAACCACCATGCGTCCATAATGGAGGAGTTATAGTCTCTTGAGGGTTTACTTAAAACGAACGATACCCACAAACATTTTCTTTCCATCATTCCACACCTAGTCGTCATCATAGTTCAATCCAATAAGTTGAAAGCATTATAGGCAATAATTGAAATGTAGATATAAAGCCACATAATACTTTACAAATTAGATCACAATCTAAGCAACAATAAGACATCATAATGCTTCAATTAATCAAAATCATATGCCATAAATGAAGTCTCTCATAAAGCATTCACTTTCACACACAAGTGTTTAATAGTGACTCTCAATCATCTTCTAGTGCATGTCTTTTACCATCAGCTATATCTACTTCTCCACTACTCCCATCAATGACATATCCATGAATCAAAAAGTCTTTATTCTTTTGATTGTAATGGGGCCAATGGGTAAAGTAGGCTGAAAAAGAAAAGATAGGAATTCAAACATTCAATAATTAGTAGAGCAGAAACTACAAATATTACAATCATCATTAGCAACATTTACTGAGAAATTGCCCAACAACCATAATACTTAGGAAACTTCACCAATAATATCAAAATTTTCCATCATTCTTTCACTTTGGGATTTGAAGTGAACATGCCCCATTTTTCAACAACATCATTTAGATGCCAATTCTTCTTTTCTTTTCTTTCTTTTCTTTTTTCTTTTTTCTTTTTATTTTTTTTGCATGTTCCTTCAATTTCTGTAGAAAACACCCCCACACTTCTTCCTTGTATACTTATCAATAAGAATATTGAATGCACAACATTTATAGCTCTACTAACCATGAACAAGGGTAAATTTGTTTTTCTTAGTTCAAGGTTCTTTAGAATAGGTTTACAAGGAAATAGGCCAAAAGGGTTCACTAGGGGATTGATATATAAAAAGGGTTGGCTATTTGGCTCAAGCTTAATCCTAGTGACTTTTATTACTTTCATGAACATACCATAGAATGAATATGTAACCTCGAAAAGATGTAATGCAAGTTCTAGAAGTAAATATACATAGAAGAGAAATTTATGTCACTCACAAGAAAAATAGGATTGGGTGCAATCCTTTAGGCTTAAAATAGCTCATTTGGTAATGTTTTCTCATTCAATAGCATGCTCATTCAATCAATTTAACATTATAGCATCCAATTGTAACAAGGTATGTAATCAATTTAATCATATTATGCATCTTATTTAAGATCAATCTTACCCATCATACAATTAACTCACTAAATTGGATTATAAAGACAATTAGGATGTAAAAGATGTATAAGTATGCACACATGCATGATGAAAGTATGAAAAATTAGTTAATGCAAAACTAACACAAAACAAAAGGTTTTTTTATGGAAATTGTAGGATAGTTCAATGCAACATAGTGCATACAGTCACCAATTTATCCCATCCCCACACTTAGAATCAACGTTGTCCTCAATGTTGGGTAAGATAAAAGAGAAAGCATAATGCAAAGAATGGAACAAAGAGTAAGGGAAAAGAAACCCCCTGAGATAACTGATTGCATTATCAAGAAACCAAATTCTGTATCTTGTATTCCTATCTCCCATCAAGCTATACATGATAAAATTATGGAGATAGAATAAAATAGCACTAAAGTTATCCTTACAATTTGTCAAAGTGAAAGAAACAAAATAAAACATAGGGTCAGATTAAAATAAAGTGTGAAGCTAAATGCATGAAATTGAAAATGCACATGCAATCCTAGGATCCTATGATATCCCATCAAGCTCTAGCCCAGGGAAGAGAAGAAGAAAAGAAGGGAAGAAAATGTAGGGAAATTTGGGCGAAAAGGTGAAAGGCGTCAAGGTCGAAAGGAGAAAAT
>JAOQML010032886.1:0-11091 GCA_027568935.1 Erythroxylum urbanii | reverse complement strand
TAATATATTATTAACAAGTCATAATGTTAATACATGAATCACAAATATCCATTGGCCTAGGGCACACTACTAACACCGAAAAGTCTAGAAGGTCACCAAGATTGATGATCTTACGACAACAAGAACAGAAAAAGCAAGAAACTCTTATTCTTGGTCAAATTTCTGAAAGTGCAAAGGAACAACAACAACAACAACAATAGCAGCCTACTAAAGCAATTGTCTCTATCCCTCAGACTCAATCAGAACAATCGTCTAGAGAGACAGAGATAAAAAGGAAGTTAGTATTTGAGCAGAACAAGTCTCAACAACGACTCTCTTCTAAGCTGACAAAAGAACAAAGGAAGACGAAGATGATTCAGAAAAAGAAGATTGAAAAGAAGCAACCAATCTGCAACCCTCCTCAACCAATGAGGAAAGAAGATTTGAAGATGAAGATTATAGAAGAATTAATACTTGATCGAAACAGAGGTTCAATTATCATCAGAGAACCTCCTAATAGAAAGTTAAGGTTCGAGTTGAACCTGTAACAGTAAACAATCAGACGATACATCTTCTTAGTCCTGAAGAAAGAAGATTGTATGGTATTCTGCGAGATGAAAAGGCAGAACCATATCTATTGAAGATGACAAAAAATCCTTACACAATCTACCTAGTAACAAGCAAAGAATGATAAAGATTGTACCAAATGTACAAACTAGACATCCAACACTAGTAGACAGCAAAGACAAAGACAAGAACAAGAAATTTCCTAAGAAACAAGAAGATGATCTTACGAAAAAAGAAATTCGAGTGGCGATGAAGAATATAGACGATGTATGTGGTGCAGCTCAACCTATAGGCATCTATATTTCACATCACATATCAAGGAAGATACAAAAATATTACAATTGAAGATACCAATTTCTACTTAGAAACGTTTATGCATTTACTTATTCATTTTAAACCCTTAGGTTTCTTTCCTTCAATCAAAGATATCCTACACCTTTTAGGAAAACCAATTTTCAAACTACCTAAACCTAATGATCTTGACATTCCACACCAAACACAACCTTTCCAATTACCCTCCATCAAAATTATTGACTTAGACGATTTAATCAAAAAATCATCTGTCTCTGAGTACCTTCATCCACTAAATGAAAAACTACAAGATTCTACCAATAATTCGGAGTTCTTGAAGAATTTCATCATATGGACTGAAGCTAGTTAAAAGTAGAAGGAAGATCAGGAAGCCTTAGCTAAACATATTAAAGAGATTGATACTAAGGTTGATGGACTAAGTGACTCAGTGGGTGATCTTCATGAGGAAGTAGCACTTCTACATGTGACTATAAAAGAAGACCTCAAGACGATCCGCATTGATATTCAACATATGTTCTCTGAAATCTTAAAGCGTCTGAAATGATATTTTTTTTATTAATAACAAATAGGGGGAGAATAGTAGAAAGGAGAGGAGAATTAGTATTACAAATTTATTTTTCTTATATATGCATTATATATCTAGCATTATTCGTCTAAGTAAATATATTATTTGTCTGAAAATAATTCGTCTGAATATTATTATTATCTATCTGAATATCTTTTTATCTTCTAATATTATGATTATTTGTTATCAACAAAAAAGAGGAGATTGTTAAGTCAAAAAGACTTCACTTCTTCTATTGATTTTGATGAAAGAAAAATAATAATAATAAAAGAAGTGTGTGAACTGTTTTGATGAGTTTGTTAAGTGTGCAGATAAATGTAAGTAGCACAAATCATCAAATCAAGATGATATTCAAAGAGCTGACTAAGACAAAGTGTAATACGGACTAGACGAAGTCACATATCTAAGACAAAGTCCACCAGATGAAGTCACATGTCTAAGACGAAGTCAACCAGATGAAGTCACATATCTAAGACAAAGTCCACCAAATGAAGTCATAAGAAGAAGCGAAGTCATAAGACGAAGTGAAGATATAAGACGAAGCATACAAATCAAATCAAGATGATATAATTGAAGAATAATCTACAACGTTAGTTAGTTAGTTAGTTGGAGTTGGTTACAGGACTCAACTAATAACTGATCTCTGAAGATTCTACAAGCAGTTTTCTCAGGAAGACCGTTGGAGAATTAGACTATAAATATCAGTTGTAGGCATAAATAAAACATATAACTTTTAACTTTCAACTCTCAACTCTCAACTCTCAACTCTCAACTCTTAACTCTTAACTCTCAACTCTCAACTCTCAACTCACATGAAATAATTCTATGATCAAATGAGTATACTGTAAAAATATCCTGAGTGGAAAGAAGGAAGAAGAGAGATCAAGAACACCTATAACGTGAGTTTAGAAAACTCAAACAATATCTTTTCTAGTGAAAGGGAAGGCTAGAGCTTGAAGAGGATAAGATAGCAGATAAAGAATACTTTACAAAAGAGATCTGAAAAGGCTCTGGAAGTAAGAAATAATACTTGTAAAGTTATAAGAGATAGTGAAATCTTAGATAAACTCTTAGGACTGGACGTAGCATAAAGGTTAAGGGTGAATCAGTATAAATCGTGGTGTCATATTCTCTAACCCTTATGTCTTTAATTTCTTATTGTTAGAAAAATAGATACTATTTTTGCTGTTGCATTCCTCAAACAAAATAAGTGCGATGTTTTGTAATCGTCTGAGTCTTTTAAGAAAATCAAGAAGTTTTTTTAAAGATTACTATCTTAGACGATTTAACACAATTCAACCCCCCTTCTTGTATGTTTTACATATTATACGTGATTTCTATAGTAACAAGTGATTTACTTCATGTGGAGCTTCAAAGACACTATTTATGCCCATTTGAAATAGTCACATAATCTTAAGTCACGATTGAGAAGTGGTTATAGATACGCGGTCACTTACAAGATCATATAAATGACTATGTATACTCTAGAAAACCAAGTTTTTACTATAAAAGGATGTTATGAAGGCTACAACAAAGAGAGAGGAGATTCAAGAGATTAATTCCAAGTTTCTAGATTTTCTAGATAAAGGCTTTAAGTTAATTTTGTTCTATTCTCTTTTTTTGTTTCATTGAATTTTATGCCAAATCTAAATAATTATGTTTTAAATAAGATTATAGATTGCTAAATTTATATTAGGGTGTTATTTTTGAATTTTTTTGTATAACTTTTACTTTGTTGAATTCAATATGTTAATGTTATATGATATTTGTTATGCGCATACTTTATTTGAATTGAGAAATTTGTGTTAAGTTGTGTAATGAGGGTTGTTACCTTAATAGACTTACAAATTTTAGGTTAATAAGCAATTACAGAGAGATCTTAATTGTGAGTTAATTATCCTTATGATTGCTTCAAATCCAATTATGTTGTTGTGAGTAGTTTTAAGAAGTTGAGAGATTGTAACTCAAATTTTATCTATTAAAATTAGGATTGCTTAATTAGATCTTAAGAAAGGGTTATCAAAATCTTTGGATATCTATGCTCAAACATAGTTGAATTAACAAGGCAAAAGGAAGATAAAGCAAGGATAGAATAATCCTTAAGTTTCTATCATTGAATATACTTCAATTTTATTGTTATCTTTTATTTTTTCAATTTTCAAGTTTAATAGGTTACTTTAATTTTCAATCAATTTAATCTTTTGGTACCTTAGGACAAAGTTTTATTCAAATTGATAGGTTACTATATTAATCCTCATGGGAATGATATCTTTTATATTATAAGTTATGATCTCTATACTTACGGTATGAAAGTTTTCTATATAAAATTATTAATATGTTTTTGGTACCATTGCGGGGGTTTGTTATAGCATCTACTATAGTTCAACTTACTTTAATTTAAGTACTTAAATAATTTTGATGGGTGATTGTAGGTGCATGAACCTAAGGTCCACTAGGAGTTTGAGCAAAGTAAAGGATACACAAATATCTGACATCACCAAGCAAGAAAGGGAAATTCAAAAAGTGAGACGCCAAGAAGAGATGGAAAAAACAATGGTGGAGAGATGAAATCCAATAGCACAACAAATAACTCTTATGGACTTTATGAGGCCAGGGTTTAATACAAACCAATAAGGGATAAAAAGTTAACCAGTATGGACCAATACATTCAAAATCAAACCAACATTGCTAAATATGCTACAAAGTTTAGTATTATAAACTAGTCATTGAGGATCCTAATGCTTATTTAGATAACTTCCTAGAGATTTGTGACATGTTTAGATACAATGGGCTATTAGAATATGCAACCAAGATTAGGCACTTTCTTTTCACTCTCAAAGATTGAGTTAAGGCATGGTGGAACTCACTCAACCCAAAGAATGCCACAACATGAGAGCAACTAGCGTAAGCCATTTTATTTAGGTACTTTCCCTTAATAAAGACCACTAGACTCATAAAGGAAATCACAAAATTTCCAGCAAAGTGAGGGAGAGTCTTCATATGAAACATAAGAGTGATTTAAAGAATTGCAGAGGAGCTACCCATATTGCAACTTGCCAAAGGAGTTCCTTTTGCAAACATTCTACAATGAAGTGAATCCAACCAAGTGAGGCACTATAGATGCAATAACTAGTGGTCTTTAATGAGGAAAATAGTTAAGGCAGCTCATGATCTTTTAAAAGAGATGGCAAAAAATAGTTGTCTATGGAAATTTGAAAGAATTAAACATTATCCATCCTTTAGAGATCAAAAGGGAGTGTTTGCTATGGATTTAGTGACAACATAGGCTAAAGTAGTGAACCTAGCTAAATAATTAAACAACTTAAAAGCCACATCTTTCAATCCAATCAAGGCAATTTAGCATGGATGCAAACTATGTAGACAAGAAAGTCATATCTCATCTAATTGCTTCCTAGTGGCAAACAATAACATGGAGCAGCTCATCTTTAAGGGAACACAGTATGCTCAGGAAGGTAATAATCCCTATTCTAATACTTACAATCCTAGGTGAAAAAATCACCCAATTTTTTCTTAGCCTAAAAATTTAGGGAATCAAATGAGAACTCAAGGCCCACAAGGATTCTAACAAGATAGGCTTGGTTCATTGGAATTGAAGTTAGATAGGATAATGGATGGGCTGAATTCCAATTCACGAGCTAAGGTGAGAACTAAAAGAGGATGGAAACTAAATTTCACCAAATTGTGAAGAATCATAATTCTTCCATCCATAATTTAGAGTTTCAACAGGGCTAACTAGCTAATGCATTGTCTACATAAAGTGTGGGAGTCTCCCAAGAAAAACATAATTGAATCCAAGGGAGCAACTGAAAGCCAACACACTTGGGTGTTGGAAAGAGTTCGAAGAACCATCCAATAAGCAAGTTGAATCCCACTAAGGAGAAGACCAAGAGAAAAGGGATAGGGAAGCAGAGAATAAAGAGGAAACTCCTTATATTCCTCCACCTTTATATGCATGAAAGATTCCATACCTACAGAGGTTGTAGCAGAATCAAATGGATATACAATTTTTAAATTTTAGAAAAATTAAAGAAATTGCAAATTACCTTTCCCTTTATAAATGTTTTGAACAACACAGCTAAGTATGTTAAGTTTCTCAAAGACATCTTATCAAACAAGTGGACTTGGAAGGACAACCAAATGGTCTCCATGACAAAAAGTTTTATTTCGATAATTGCTAACCACATGCCCTCAAAGTTGAAAGATTTAGGGAGTTCTACTATACCCTGTATAGTTAGTAATTTATATTTCTCTAAATGTTTATGTGAATTAGGTGTAAGTATTAATATTATGTCATTGTTAATTTTCAAAAAATTGGGGCTAGGAGATATGAATCCAACACCTATGCTTATTTAGTTGGCAAACCAATCAATTAAGAGCTGGTTTAGAGTGATGGAGGATGTGTTAGTCAAGTTGGAAAAATTCATTATTCTAGTAGATTTCATAGTGTTAGACTTTGAAGAGGATAGGAATTTTCCATTAATTTTTGGTAGACTATAATAGCCAGAGGATTGTTATAAAGAAGAACTGAGTTTTGGGGAAGTTGAAGATGAAGGGGAACAAGAAAGGGAGGAGTTAGGAGTTAAATAAGACCAAAAGCTCTTAGTGAGAATGGAAGCACTCGTGCTATGCCCCTTGAGAAACCACCCTTTATAGAGTTGAACACTTACGGGGAACATGAAATGAGATTGGTGGAGATTATTAGAAGAGAATAAAAGTCATGTGATAAAACATTTTGGACATAAGAAGTATAAGTCCTAGTGTAGTGATGCATATGACCTTAACATTCAAAAAAGGAATTGGTTTAAAATAATGGCACTAATATGGTCAAGCTAATAACTTAAACATATCATGTTATCTCATAATTAGGTTTCTCATAAATTTTATTTGAAATTTCTTTATTATTTTTCATATTTTATGTTTATTTTGTAGAGAGTTGATTGATGGACCCTTATGGCATAAAATGTGTCCAATTTCCTTCTCTGATGCTAACATCACGACAATCCATATAAGTATTCTTGTTCTTGTCTTTTTTATTCTTTTTATTTTTATTGTTTTTGTTATATTTGTCATATTTGTTGTTTTTAGTTATGTTTTTGTATGGTTTCCACATTGAGGACAATGTATTGTTCAAGTGTAGGGGCATATATGCACTTGCATATCATTTATGTGTGTGAAATTTTCATTTGCATTATGTTAGTTTATTTGCATTATGTTACTTTTTTATTAGTTGGTATTGTGTGAACATTTGGTTGCATGATGCGTGCATTTTTTAAATGTGATGATGGCATGAATTAAACAAATTTGGTTTATCTTTGAACATAGTCATTTAAATTTTAAAGGCACATTAACTTGTTAAGTTTGTGTCTTAAGTGTCTTTTGGATGAATATGCATGTTAATTAGGATATGGCACCTATTCTTTCACTTTAGGACTTTTTTTAGATACACCTATAATTACATTCATTTAAATTGTAGGCATCATTAATAGTCATTCATAGGAGTGATTGTCTAAGAAGAAATGAGGTAGGCGAATAAATTGAAAAAAATGTGTTAAATAAAATTCCTATTCTACTAGCCCTTTTTAAGAAGCTTGGGTTAGGAATAGCGCTGGTAACCAGTTAAGAGCTGTGATATAGCTGAGTAACTGAGGGCATTCATGATAAAATGTTTATCTTCACGTCAAAAGGATAAAATGACACTCTAACCAAGCTAAATAAAAAATGTAGCCTAGTTAAGTAAACGGGGAACATTCATGACAAAGTGTTTGCCTCCACGTTAAAAGATTAGGTGATTGTTAAAGAAAATCTAAAAGATGGTGCCTGCGATAAAAATAAACTTATTGATCTTTTAAAATAGCATGAATTTACATGAAATGATAATTAGTGATATTTTACATCTTTAATTGATCATTAATAATGTGTGCGTGCTTACAAGTATCATAGGTGCATAAATATGGTATTGATATTTTGATTAATATATGTATTCAAATCAAAACACTTGAACATGAATGGAATAAGTTAGTGTGTTAGAACTTTTTGAATGATTGATGTTTGAGGCTAATTTAATTCCATAAGATTTAATGCTAATGAACGATTATTGTAATGTTGCATGATTATGTGTTTTGTGGTTTTAGTTTTGCTTAAGGATAAACAAAAATTTAAGTGTTAGGATGTTTGATAAATGATTAATTGACTATATTTATATAGTCAATTAATCATTTTTTTCATGCGGGTTACTGGGAAGTAGCCTCTTCACTAGTTAGGAGTAAGGCAGCATACTACTGGACCTCTTCAAACCCCTTTTTTAGCAAAACTTTCTCTAGGTTGTTATTGTTTTATATACCCATATTTAATATATTTTGCTTATTATTTGAGGATATTATGGTATTTATGGTACTTATTCTACTTCAAGTATGTTTTTAGGTACTAATTGCTTTTATAAACTAAAAACAGAAGAATTTAGGTAAAATCGTGGCATTGAATGTTAGAATTAAAGAAATCTTAGATTTACACAGTAAGTGACTGTGTAAGTGACTGTAAACGTATGGAGCTTCAAAGATGTTGTTTATACCTATGTAAAGATACACACCTATATATGTTGACATACATGGCTATATATATGCCCGTGTAAAGTCACAATTGAGAAGTTTTTAGAGATACATGGTCACCTATACGGCCGTGTAAGTGACCATATATGTTCCAGAAAACCTAGTTTTTGCTATAAAAGGATATTATAAAGGCTACAAAAAAGGGAGAGGAGATTCTAGATTCGGTGGAGACACAAAAACAAGAAAGAAAAACACAAAAAAGGGCTAAACATCATAAATAAGAAGATCAAAAGTGGAAACATCATGATTAATTCCAGCTTTCCAGATTTTCTAAATCAAGGCTTTAAGTTGATTTCATTATATTCTCTTTTTCTATTTCATTTCCTTGTATTCCAAATATGAATATTTGTCTTTTGAACATGATTATGGATTGTTAAACCTATATTAGGATGTTGTTCTTGAATTGTTATATATAATTTTTACCTTATTGTATTTAATATATTACTATTATGTGATATTTATTATGCTCATACTTGATTTGAATTGAGAGATTGAATCGATAAATTTGTTTTAAGTTGCGCATGAGAATTAGTACCTTAATAGACTTACAAATATCAGGTTAATAAGCTATTACAGAGAGATCTTAATCATGAGTTAATTATCCTTAGCATTACTTCAAATCCAATTGAGTAGTTATTAATAGCTTTAAGAAATCGAGAGATTGCAATTCAAATTTTATATATTTAAATTATGATTACTTAATTAGATCTTAAGAGAGGGTAATAAAAACCTTTGCATATCTAGGATCAAGCATAGTTAAATTAACAAGGTGAAAGAAAGATAAAACAAAGATAGAATAATTCGTAAGTTTATACCACTGAGTAACTTCAATTTTTTTGATATCTTTTATTTGTTCAGTTTAAGTTTTGTAAGCTTACTTTAATTTTCAATCAATTCAATCTTTTATTAGCTCAGAGAAAGTGTGATTCAAATTGTTAAACGAATATATTCAATCTTCATTGGAATGATATCTTGTATACTATATGTTACGATCTGTATAATTGCAGTATGAAAGTTCTCTATATAAAACTATCAACAAAAATTCATGTTCTTCATATGTCAAATCCAACTTAATTATAAAGCTCATTATTAATTTTATTTTTATATTCTTTCAACTCATACCCGTGCCGTAGGTCATATCTTAAACAAATTGGCTTCTGAAGGATCCATAAACAAGTTGAAGGTCATGCCTAAAGTTTTTAAAGTTTCAAAAGTTGTGCCATCCCTTCAAAATTTTCTCAGTTTCTCTCAAATCATAATATAACTAACAAAAAAGATCCACTTCCTAATCAAATCCACTAAGTTTTTGACATTTCTCCTTTATTTTCATCAAGATTCAATAATTTGCTCTTCCTTAAAATTATATTTTTGCAAGTTAGGTCTCCAAACTTCAATTTTTGGGATTTATGAATTTTAAGTAGAATTTCAAATTTTTTACTTTCTACACCTTATTTTAACCAAAAGCATCAGGTTTTAACCATACATAAGTTAAAGAATCAATTTTTGAGCAATTTATGGTGCTTTAAATAGCCATATACAAGCTAAGGGGTCTATCAGAAATCAAACACCCTATGCTTTTGTTTAATGACCTTATCTATCATATAAGGTACTGATACCTAAAACTCAAAACTTTGAAGAAAATAAGTGTATAAAGTGGGACAAATTGGAAATATTTAGGCTTGTAAATAAATGTATTGGTTATATAAATAATGAATAGGGGTAATTTAAGTAATTAGTCTTTGAAGTGAAAAATTAGAAACTTTAACCACTTCTAAAGTAATTAGGTATGATAGAGAGAATAAGGTAGATGGAATTCAATATTGGCTGGGGGACAATCAAAGACATATGTGTCTTAATGAGATTAGGGTGCAATATAGGTTTTATACATCCAAACAGGTGAATATTGATAATTATAGAAACTCAGTAATTCATTTTTCCCTTGATCCCTATAAGCAACACTTTAGGAGTTTTATGACTCTATATTAACCAAAGGGCCTATTTATATACCATTAATAACTAAGATCTCCTAAATTGACTCCCTTTCCTAAGATGCTTACATAAGGTAATAGCATACTCAATTTTAGGGATAAAGGAAAGTACAAGAATGGTAACACGTAAAAATTTATTTTAGTTATGGTGTATAGATAGGAAGATACCTTGATGCCTAGGTTATTATTTTCCCATGTATTCGGAGCACATGGGCAATAAAAGAATGATAAAACTTTTGGAGGCTTATTTATGATGAGATTGATGAAAAACCTAGGTGCTTTTATTCATCCTCTAAACTTAACTTTAGGATTTAAGATGGTTTCCATCAATATTGATACCATGTGTTATATAGGCCTAGTTAAGAAGGTTGTCGAAGCTTTTGTGATGGTGGGTAGAGATAGATCTTGCCAAGGAAATGATGCCTTTATGGCTAGTATTTCTTTCCCTATTCTTTTTATTGTTCGTACTGCATGTAGTTTAATTTCTTTTAGTCTTTAATGTTTGTCCTCGGTCATATTAATTTTTGTTTTTTGTCCTAGACCCCTCTTTTATTTTTTGTGTCACATTTGAAATAATGTGATGTTTAAGTGGGGGGGATGCAGTATTAATTATTTATTGTGTGTTTGTTTTCTCATTTATTATTTAGAGATGCATTATCATTAAATGAACTCAATCGAGATTAGAAATGCATAATATGAGTGAATGAGTATACTTGCACGCTTAGACTGATTAACTTAGATTTTGGTTAAAAGGACATTAGCTTGTTGTGATAGATGAATGACACTTTTCATTTGATAAGAATTTGAGCCTGTTTGAATTATTAAACACCAATTTCAAGTATTCTTTGTTGAGAGTGTTCTTTCATGATTAAGGAACTCTAGAACTTGCTTACAAATTTACTCGAGCCTTTTCGTTCTTACCCTTGGAGGCCAAATCAAAAATATTTTTTAATTCCAAGGATTGCTAAAATGCAACGTTGGGTCGTTTCACTTAATCGGAACCAGATTAATGGAACTAAGCTAGCCTATATGTCATGATATGCAAACAAAATTA
>JAOQML010032867.1:0-11092 GCA_027568935.1 Erythroxylum urbanii | reverse complement strand
ATATATGGATATATTTATTGGGCTAGAGTGAATTAAGTTGTCGGGCTTTTATTATATAAGATATAATGGGCCGAAACCTAATTCACTCTAGCCCAATAAATATATCCATATATATTTATTTAATGCCTAATAAATTGTTTTTCCTACCAAAGGTGCCTGGCAACCATGTCAACGACCTGTTTTACCAACCTATGGTGCCCCACAAGTTGTTCCTACCAAAGGTGCCTAACGACCTTGCTAGCGGGTTATTTTGCCAGCCGAATGTGCCCAATGAGCTGTTTTTCCCATCGAAAGTGCCTAGTGACCGTGCCAGTGGGGTATTTTACCAATCAAAGCTAAGCAAACGAGCCATTTGTCCTACCGAAGGTGCCTAGCGACTGTGCCAACAGGATGTTTTGCCCACCGAAGGTGCCCAACAAGCTGTTTTTCCAATCAAAGGTGCCTGGTGACCATGCCAACGGATTATTTTACCTACCGGAGGTCTCCAACGAGTTGTTTTCCCACCGATGGTGCCTAGTGACCATGCCAACAGGTTGTTTTGCCCCTTGAAGGTGAGTGACGACTGTGATAAAGGGCTATTTAGCCCATCGAATATGTGCCAAAGGGCTATTTTGCCGGCTGAAGGTGCCCAATCACCGTGCCAACAGACTCTTTTGCCTACAGAACCTGTGCCAACGACCTATTTTTCCTACCAAAGCTACCTAATGATCGTGCCAACAGGATGTTTTTCCATCTGAAGGTGCTCAACGAGTTGTTTTTCCCACAGAAGGTGTCTCGTAAATGAGGTGTCTCGCAAATGTGCCAACGGATTGTTTTGCCCACCAAAGTTGTGCCAACGGGCTATTTTTCCTAACGAAGGTACCTAATGACCTTGCCAACTGGGTGTTTTGCCCACTAAAGGTGCCTATCGATCTTGTGAATAGGCTATTTTGCCCATCAAAGCGATGCCAACGGATTGTTTTTGCCATCAAAGTTGCCTAGCGACCGAGCCAACGGGCTGTTGTACCAATCGAAGCTAAGCAAACGGGCTATTTTTCCCACCGAAATGGCCTAGTGACTGTGCCAATAGGATGTTTTGCCCACCGAAGGTACCCAACGAGCGGTTTTTCCAATTGAAGGTGCCTAGCGACCATGCCAGCGAGTTGTTTTGCCTACAGACGGTCTCCAACGAGCTATTTTTCCCACTGAAGGTGCCCAGTTACCATGCTGACGGGCTATTTTGCCCATCGAAGGTGCCTAACGACTGTGCCAATAGGCTATTTAGCCCATCGAATAAGTGCCAAAGTGCTGTTTTACCTACTGAAGGTGCCTAGCGATTGTGCCAACGGGTTGTTTTACCTATAGAACTTGAGTCAACAACCTATTTTGCAATTGAGCGAATGTGCTGTTTTTCCAACTGAAGCTACCTAACTATGGTGCCAACGAACTGTTTTGCCCACTGAAGCTGTGCCAACGAGCAATTTTTCCCATCGAAGGTGCCTAACGACCGTTCCAACTGGCTATTTTACCCACCAAAGGTGCCTAGCGACCATGCCAATGGGCTTTTTTACCTGCCAAAGCTATGCCAACGGACTGTTTTTCCCATCAAAGGTTCCTAGAGACTATACCAATGGTTTGTTTTACCCACTGAAGGTGTCCAACGTTCTATTTTTCCCATCGAAGCTACCTAACGGCTGTGCCAACGAACTGTTTTCCCACTGAAGGTGCCTAGCGACTGTGCCAACTGACTGTTTTGCCCACCAAAGGTGCCTAGCGACTGTGCCAATGGGTTGTTTTACTTGCCAAAGCTATGCTAGCGAACTACTTTTCCCATTGAAGGTGCCTAGCGACTGTGTCAATGGGCTGTTTTGCCCACCGAAGGTGTCCAACGATCTATTTTTCCCACTAAAGATGCCTAATGATCGTGCCAGCATGCTATTTTACCCAAGAAAGGCGTGCCAACGGGCTATTTTTCTCACCAAAGTTACCTAGCAATCGCGCTAGTGGGTTGTTTTATTCACCGAAGGTGCCTAGCGATCATGCCAATGGGCTATTTTGCCCACATAAACTGTGCTAACAGGTTGTTTTTCCCATCAAAAGCTCCTAGCAATCGTGCCAACGGGCTCTTTTGCCCATCGAAGGTCCCCAATGGGTTGTTTCTCCCACTGAAGTTATGCCCACGGGCTATTTTACCCACCGAAGGTGCCAAATGAGCTTTTTTCCCTATAGATGTTGTGCCAATGGGTTATTTTTCCCACATAAAGTGCCTAGCGATCGTGCCAACTGGCTATTTTGCCTTTCGTAGGTGCTCAACGTGCTGTTTTTCCCATCAAAGGTGCCTAGCGACTGTGTCAACGGGCTATTTTTCTAACAGAAGCTACTTAGCGTCTGTGCCAACGGGCTGCTTTACCCGATGAAGCTATGCCAATGGGCAGTTTTTCCTATTAAAGGTGTCTAGTGACTGTTACAACAGATTGTTTTGCCCACTGAAGGAGCCCATAGATCTGTTTTTCCCATCGAAGGTGCCAAGTGACCATGTCAACGGGCTGTTTTGCCACCGAAGGTGTGCCAATAGGCTGTTATTCCCAGCAAAGATGCCTAGCAACCATGCCAACGGGCTGTTTTGCCTACCAAAGGTACCGGGCAACAGTGTCAAGGGGCTATTTTGCTTACAGAAGCGGTGGCAATGGGCTGTTTTTCCTGCCAAATTTGCCTAGTGACCATACCAATGGGCTGTTTTGGAGGCTGAAGGTATCTAAAGGGATGTTTTCCAACTGAAGGTGCCTAGCGACCATGCCAACAGGTTGTTTTGCCCATCAAAGCTATGCCAACGGACTATTTTGCTACAGAAGGTGCCCAAGGAGATATTTTTCCCACAGAAGGTGCTTAGCAACTTTGCCAACGGGCTGTTTTGCCCACTGAAGTTGTGCCAATAGGCTATTTTCCCACCAAAGGTGCGTAGCGATAGCACTAATAGGATTTTTTGCCCACCGAAGGTACCCAACAAGTTGTGTTTCAAATCGACGGTTCCTAGCGACCATGCCAATGGGCTATTTTACCAACCAAAGCTGTGCCAACAGGCTGTCTTTCCTACCGAAGGGGCACAATGATCGTGCCAATGGGCTGCTTTGCCAACCAAAGGTATGCCAAAGGTCTGTTTTTCCCTCTGAAGGTGCCTAATGACCTTGCCAACAGGCTGTTTTGCCCACCAATTGTGCCTAAGGAGTTGTTTTTACACCGAAGGTACCTAGCGATCGTGCCAACTGGCTATTTTTTCCTTCACAGGTGCTCAACGTCTTGTTTTGTCCTTCGTAGGAGCTCAACGTTCTGTTTTTCCCACTGAAGATGCCTAGCGACTATGCCAACGGGTAGTTTTGCCAACCGAAGTTGTTCCAACGGGTTATTTTTCCAATCGAAGGTTCCTATCGACCATGTCAATAGGCTATTTTTCCTACCAAAGCTATGCCAACGGGCTATTTTTCCCACCGAAGTTGGCTAGTGACCGGTACAACGGGTTGCTTTGCCCACCGAAGAAACCCAGCGATTTGTTTTTCCCACCAAAGGTACCAAGCGACCATGCCAACAGACTGTCTTGCCCACCGAAGGTGCATCAATGGGAGGTTTTTTCGACCGAAGATGCCTAGCGATCATGCCAAAGGGCTGTTTTACCCACCGAAGGTACCTAGAGATCGTGTGAATAGGCTGTTTTGCCCACAAAAGCGGTGCCAACGTGCTGTTTTCCCACCAAATGTGCCTAGTGACCACCGAACGTGCCTAGTGACCATGCCAATGTGTTATTTTCCAACCGAACTTGCCTAGAGACCGTGCCAATGGGCTGTTTTGCCTATAGAAGCTGTGCCAACGGGCTGTTTTACCCAGCACAGGTGCCCAACGACCATTCCAACGGGCTATTTTGCTACAGAAGGTGCCCAAGGAGCTATTTTTCCCACCAAAGGTGTGCAATGACTGTGTCAACAGGTTGTTTTGCCCACTGATGTTGAGTCAACAGGTTTTTTTCCCACCGAAGGTACCTAACAACCGTACCAAAGGGCTTTATTGCCCGTTGAAGGTGCCCAACGAGCTATTTTTCAAACTGAAGATGCCTAGCAATCGTGCCAATGGGCTATTTTATCCACCGAAGCTGTGCCAACAAGCTGTTTTTCCCACCAAAGGGGCCTAACGACCGACCAAACAGGCTGTTTTGGCCACCAAAGGTGGGTAAAGAGGTGTTTTTCCAACCAAAGCTGCCTAGCAACCCTGTCAACAGGCTATTTTGCCCACTCAAGATCCCCAACGAGCTATTTTTCCCATTCGAAGGTGCCTAGCGACATGCCAAGGCACAATTTTGCCACT
Source organism: Erythroxylum urbanii (assembly GCA_027568935.1). Classification (NCBI taxonomy): domain Eukaryota; kingdom Viridiplantae; phylum Streptophyta; class Magnoliopsida; order Malpighiales; family Erythroxylaceae; genus Erythroxylum; species Erythroxylum urbanii. The sequence continues at coordinate 6,760 of JAOQML010032867.1, read as the reverse complement.
ATTTTTGCCACCAAAGATGCCTAGCGATTGTCCCAATGGGCTGTTTTGCCAACAGGCTATTATTCCTACCAAAGGTGCTAGCGACCGTGCCAGCGGGCTATTTTGCCAATTGAAGGTGTATAGTAACTATGCCAATAGGCTATTTTGCGCATCGAAGCTATGCCAACAGGCTGTTTTTCCCATCGAAGGTGCCTAAAGACCGCTAGAACGAATTGTTTTGACTACCAAAGGAGCCCAACGATATTTTTTCCCACCGAAGATGCCAAGCGACCATGCCAACGGGCTATTTTTCACAGCGAAGGTGCACCAACGGGCTGTTTTTCCCAACAAAGATGCCTAGAGACTGTGCCAACGGGATGTTTTACCTACCGAGGGTACCTAGTGACAGTGCCAACGGGCTGTTTTAACCACAGAAGCGGTTCTAATGGGCTATTTTTTCCTAACGAACGTGCTTAGTGAGCACGCCAATGGGCTATTTTGAAGGCTGAAGGTGCCCAAAGGGTTGTTTTCCAACCGAAGGTGCCTAGCAACCGTGCCAAAGGGTTGTTTTGCCACAGAAGTTGTGCCAACTGGCTGTTTTACCTAGCAAAGGTGCCTAACGATAGTGCCTACTGGCTATTTTGTTATAGAAGTTGCCCAAGGAGTTGTTTTTCCCACCGAAGGTGCGCAGCAACTTTGCCAATAGGCTATTTTGTGCACCAAAGTTGTGCCAACGGGCTGTTTTACCACCGAAGGTGCCAAGTGACCGTGCCAACTGGCTTTTTTCCCACCAAAGGTGCCCAACAAGCTGTTTTTCAAGCCGAAGGTGTCTACCGATCGTGCCAATGGGCTATTTCACTAACCAAAGCTGTGCCAACAGGTTGTTTTTCTCATCGAAGAGTAATAACGATCATGTCAACAGGCTACTTTGTCAATCGACTATGCCAACGGTTTATTTTTCCCCCCAAAGGTGCCTAACGACCTTGCCAACGGGCTATTTTGCCCACCGAAGGTGCCCAAGGAGCTATTTTTCCCAACGAAGGTGGCTAGCGACCACTGCAACGGGGTGTTTTTCCCACCAAAGTTGTCTAGGGACCTTTCCAATTGGCTGTTTTGCCCACCGAACGCACCTAACGATCAAGCAATAGGTTGTTTTGCCCACAGAAGCAGTACCAAACGGTTATTTTTCACACCAAAGGTGCCTAGTGACCGTGCCAACTAGTTGTTTGGCCTACCAAAGGAGCCGAATGAGCTATTTTTCCCACCGAAGGTGCCTAGCGACCGTGCCAATGGGCTGTTTTGCCAACTGAACCTGTGCCAACGGGCTGTTTTCCCATTGAAGGTGTCTAGCGACCATGCCAGCGGGTTGTTTAGCCCACCAAAGATGTGCCATCGGGCTACTTTTCCCATCGAAGATGCCTAGTGATTGTGCCAACCAGTTGTTTTGCCCATTAAAGGTGCCTAGTGACTGTGTCAACAGGCTGTTTTACCTACCGAGGCTCTACTAACGGGCTATTTTTTCCACCGAAGGTGCGTAGCGATCGTTAGAATGGGCTAGTCTGCCAACTGAAGCTATGCCAAAGGGCAATTTTTCCCACCTAAGGTGCCTGGCGACCATGCCAAAAGGCTATTTTGCCCACACAAGCTGTGCCAATAGACTGTTTTTCCCATCGAAGGTTTGTAGCGATCTTGTCAATGGGGTTTTTTGCCCACCGAAGGTGCCCAATGAGCTATTTGTCTCACCAAAGATGTGCCAATGGGCTATTTTACCCATCGAAGGTGCCTAGCGACTTTGCCAACGGATTGTTTTCCAACTGAAGGTGATTAGCGACTGTGCCAACGGGCTGCTTTGCCCACCGAAGCTATGCCAATGGGCTATTTTTTCCACCAAATGTGCCTAGTGACCATTAGAATGGATTGTTTCTATTTTTCCCACTGAAGGTGCCAAGTGACCATGCCAATGAGCTGTTTTTCCCATCGAAGGTGTGCCAATGGGCAGTTTTTCCCACTGAAGATGCCTAGCGATTGTGCCAACGAGCTATTTTGCCCACCGAAGGTACTTAGCGATTGTGCCAACGGCCTATTTTTCCCACAGAAGCGGTGCCAACGGGCTGATTTTCCCATTGAACGTGCCTAGTGACCACACCAATGGGCTACTTTGGAGACCGAAGGTGCCCAACGGGTTGTTTTCCAACTGAAGGTGCCTAACGACCACGCCAACTGGCTGTTTTACCCACTGAAGCTGTGCCAACGGGCTATTTTGCTACAGAAGGTACCCAAGGAGACATTTTTCCCACTGAAGGTGCGTATTGACTTTGCCAATGAGCTGTTTTGCCCACCGAAGTTGTGCCAACAGGCTGCTTTCCCTCTGAAGGTGTGTAACGACTGTACCAAAGGGCTTTTTTGCCCACCGAAGGTGCCCAACAAGTTGTTTTTCAAACCGAAGGTGCCTAGCGGCTGTGCCAACGGGCTATTTTACCAACTAAAGCTATGCCAATAGGCTATTTTTCCTACCAAAAGGGTGTAACGATCGTGCCAATAGGCTGCTTTGCTAACCAAAGCTATACCAACAGTCTGTTTTTCCCTTCGAAGGTGCCTAACGACCTTGCCAACGGGTTATTTTACCCACTGATGGTGCCCAAGGTGCTCTTTTTCCACTGAAGGTGCCTAACGACCATGCCAACTGGCTATTTTGTCCTTCGTAGGTGCTCAACGTCTTGTTTTGTCCTTTGTAGGAGCTCAACGTGCTTTTTTCCCCATCGAAGGTGCCTAGCGACTATGCCAATGAGTAGTTTTGCTCACCAAAGTTGGGCCAACGGGTTGTTTTTCCAACTAAAGGTTCTTAGTGACTGTGTCAACGGACTGTTTTACCCACCGAAGCTATGCCAATGGGCTGTTTCTCCCACCAAACGTGCCTAACGACTGGTAGAATGAGTTGTTTTACCCACCGAAGAAGTCCAACAATCTGTTTTTGCCACCGAAGGTGCCAGGCGACCATGCCAACGGACTGTTTTGCCCACCGAAGATGCGTCAACAGGAGTTTTCCCACCGAAGATGCCTAGCGATTGTGCCAACGGGCTGTTTTACCCACCGAAGGTACCTAGCGACCGTGTGAACTGGTCATTTTACCCATAAAAGCAGTGCCAATGTGCTATTTTTCCTATTGAACATGCCTAGTGACCACCGAACGTGCCTAGTGACCACGCTAACGTGCTATTTTCTAACTGAACGTGCCTAGCGATTGCGCCAACGGGCTATTTTTCTAACAAAAGCTATGCCAACGAGCTATTTTACCCACCATAAGTGCCTAATGACCATGTCAACGGGCTATTTTTCTACAAAAGGTGCCCAAGGAGCTATTTTTCCCACCAAAGGTGCATAACGACTGTGTTAATAGGCTATTTTGCCCACCGATGATGAGTCAACGGGCTGTTTTTCCCACCGAAGGTACCTAGCGATTATACCAACAGGCTTTTTTGCCCACCGAAGTGCCCAACTTGTTGTTTTTCAAATTAAAGGTGCCTAGCAATCATGCCAACGGGCTATTTTGCCCACCGAAGCTGTGCCAACAGGCTGTTTTTCCCACCAAAGGGGCCTAACGATCATGCCAAAAGGCTGTTTTATCCACTGAAGGTGCCCAAAGAGCTGTTTTTCCAATTGAAGGTGCCTAGCGACCCTGCCAACGGGCTATTCTGCCACCTAAGGTCCCTAACAAGCTGTTTTTCCCATTTGAGGTTTTCTAGCGACCATGCCAAGGTGCTATTTGGCCACTATTTTTGTCAACAAGGATGCCTAGCGTGCGATCGTGCCAACGGGCTGTTTTGCCCATAGAAGCTATGCCAACAGGCTGTTTTTCCTACCAAAGATGCCTAGCGACCATGTCAACGGGCTATTTTGCCAACCGAAGGTGTATAGCGACTATGCCAACAGGCTATTTTGCCAACCAAAGCTATGTCGTTTTTCCCACCGAAGGTGCCTAGCGACTGTTAGAAATTGTTTTGCCCACCAAAGGAGCCCAACGATTTGTTTTGCCCACCAAAGGTGCCAAGCGACCATGCCAACCGGCTGTTTTTCGCATCGAAGATGTGCCAACGGGCTGTTTTTCCCACCGAAGATGCGTAGCAACCATGCCAACGGGCTGTTTTACTCACAGAAGCAGTCTCAACGTGCTGCTTTTTCCCACCAAACGTGCCTAGTGACTATGCTGATGGGCTGTTTTGGAGGCTGAAGGTCCCAACGGGCTGTTTTTCCTACCAAAGGTGCCTAACGACCATACCAAGGGGTTGTTTTGCCCACCAAAGGTGCCCAACGAGTTGTTTTTTCCACCAAAAGTGTCTAGCGACCGTGCCCACAGGCTGCTTTGCCAACCAAAGTTATGCTAAAGAGTTGTTTTACCCACATAAGCTATGCCAATGGGTTGTTTTTTCCATCAAAGGTGCCCAGCGATCGTGCCAATCCGCTGCTTTACCCACCAAAGGCACCCAATGAGCTGTTTGTCCTATCAAAGATTTGCTAATGGGCTATTTTGCCCATCGAAGGTGCCTAGTGACCATGCCAATGGGCTATTTTACCTATAAATGCTATGTCAAAGGGTTGTTTTCCCACCAAACGTGCCTAGTGACCGTGCCAACGAGTTGTTTTGCCCTCCGAAGGTGCTCAACGTGTTGTTTTTCCCACCGAAGGTGCCTAGAGACTATGCCAACAGGCAATTTTGCCCACTGAAGCTGTGCCAACGGGCTATTTTTCCAATCAAATGTGCCTAACGATCGTGCCAACGAGCTGTTTTACCCACCAAAGGTGCCTAGTGACCATGTCAATGGGTTATTTTGCCTACCGAAGCTATGCCAATGGGGTATTTTTCCCATCGAAGGTTCCTAGTGACAGTTAGAATGAGCTATTTTGCCAACTGAAGGACCCCAACTACTTGTTTCTCCCAGCGAAAATGCCAAACGATCACCCCAATAAGCAGTTTTCCCATCAATGATGCCTAGCGACTGTGCCAACATGTCGTTTTTCCCACCGAAGGTACCTAGCGACCCTGCTAACGAGCTATTTTTCCTACAGAAGCGGTGCCAACAGGTTGTTTTTCCCACAGAACATGCCTAGTGAACATGCCAATGGACTGTTTGGCCACCGAAGGTGGCCATCAGGCAGTTTGCCAACCGAAGGTGCTTAGCAACCATGCCAATGGGTTGTTTTGCCCACATATGCTGTGCTAACAGACTATTTTACTGAGCAAAGGTGACTAGCGATCGTTCCAACTGACTGTTTGCCAACCGAAGATGCCTAGCGACCTTGCCAACTAGTTCTTTTGCCCACAGAAGCTGTGCCAACGGGCTATTTTCCTGAGCAAAGGTGCCTAAAGATTGTGCCAATGGGTTATTTTGCTACAGAAGGTGACAATGAACTATTTTACTAGCAAAGGTGCCTAACGACTATGCCAACGGGCCATTTTGGTAGAGAAGGTGCCCAAGGAGCTCTTTTTCCCACCGAAGGTGCCTAACAATAATGACAATGTTTTGTTTTCCCATCCTAGTTGTTCCAACGACCAATTTTTCCCGTAGAAGGTGCGTAACGACCCTATCAACGAGCTGTTTTGCCCTCTAAAGGTGTTCAACGTGTTGTTTTCCCACTAAACGTGCCTAGCGACTGTGCCAACGGGCTGTTTTACACTTAGAATGTGCTCAAGTTTTTCCCATCAAAGGTGCCTAGTGACTGTGCCAATGGGCTATTTTTCCTGCCAAAGTTGTGCCAACCGGCTGTTTTTCCATTCAAAGGTGCCTAGTCACTGTGCCAACTAGCTATTTTGCCTAACGAACGCACCTAGTGACCTTGTCACGGGCTGTTTTACCCACTGAAGCTACGCTAATGGGTTGTTTTCCCCAACGAAGGAGCCTAGTGACCTTGTCACGGGCTGTCTTGCCCATTGAAGCTATGCCAACGGGTTGTTTTGCCTAACGAAGGTGCCTAGTGACCTTGTCACGGGTTATTTTTCCCACCGAAGCTATGCCCTCTGAAGGTACCCAAGTTTCTATTTTTGCCACTGAAGTTGTCTAGAGACCGTTCCAACGGCTGTTTTGCCCACCGAAGGTGTGCCAACGACTTGTTTTGCCCACCGAAGTTGCCCTAATGATCGTGCCAAAGAGTTGTTTTGCTTAAATAAGCTATACCAATATGTTGTTTTGCTAGCCAAAGCTATGCTAATAGGCTATTTTTTCCCACAGAATATGCCTAACGACTGCGCCAATGAGCTATTTTGCCCACAAAAGCTGTGAGAATGGGTTGTTTTTTTAATTGAAGGTGTCTAGTAACCGTGTCAATGGACTGTTTTGCCAACTAAAGGTGCTAGCGACTCTATCAACGAGTAGTTTTGCCCACAGAAACTATGTCAACTGGCTATTTCGCCCACCGAAGCTATGTCAACGGGCCATTTTTCCCATCAAAAGTGTCTAACAATCGTGCAAATGTGCTATTTTCCCTCTAAAGATGGGCCATCGGGCTACTTTGCCCATCGAAGGTGCCTAGCGATTGTGCCAATGGGTTGTTTTACCCGTAGAAGCTGTCCCAACGGGTTGTTTTCCTTTCAAAGGTGCCTAGCAACCGTACTAAGGGGTTGTCTTGCCCACTGAAGGTGCCCAACGAGTTGCTTTTCCACTAAAGGTGTAGCATCCCGGTTCCGTAGAACGGGTCGGACCAGAGAAACAGGTCCAAGTGAGGTAAATAAGAGAAATTAGGAAAACACATCTCATGCTCATGCATTTGTGAACAGTGATATGTGCAC